>DWCF01003778.1:0-18556 GCA_018230265.1 Delias oraia
TCAAAGAGCCCTGCCTTGGGCCTGCATTTCACTCCGCACTATTTCAAAGAGCCCTGCCTTGGGCCTGCATTTCACTCTGCATTTCACTGAAAGTTCTGTGTTTCTTACAAGTGAAGCAAAACTAAGTGATATCTCTTATAAAAATGTTTAAATGTCATATTTTCATAGCAAGCATATTTCTCTTTATATTGCTACGATCTGTTTTAAAGGTTCCCGCATCGTATCTGATTCCACCAAGTGGCGGTGCTCGGAACGAAGTGACTACCTTACGTAGGCCCGTAGGTGCTGACGCTAATCCTGTCAAAATTCGTTCAGCAATGCATCAGCCCTCCCTCTCAGGTCCTATCGAGCTGAGTGCGTCGCAATGCAGTGGTCGGGCTTGGGAGCCTTCTTGAACATGAACCCCGTTATAAAGGGTGCTTTACTTGTTAGCTCTTTCTTGCAATGTGTAATTGTTGTTGCAAAAACGAGACATATATATATACCGTATGTTTTGTAATCCTATAGCTCTCAGGCTGAAAAAAACATAGATTACTTGAACTAGATAAGGTTAACGATAATTGCAATTTTTGTCAACAAATGTTTAGTATTTCGCCTAAATCTTGGCACAGGCGGTTTACTTTAAATTTTACGATACAATAAACATATTTTAATACTTTTTGGCAGATGTGGATTTGCATTTTACGAAAATACTTAAATAACTAAAGGGAGAATATATTTAAGTATGAAAATTTATCATTTTATGAGCGACGTGGCCGAGTAACAGGTTCGATTTCTGAAAATTTATCATTAAATATCTTGTTTTTTTTTTACTTTCGAATAGGCTAAAAGTGGCTAGTTTTATAAAATAATTTTTCACACGCGGTAATCATGCTGACGCATTGGGCTGACCCGTCCGGAGTGATACACACTCGCATCACGGGCTCAGAGCACCGACGTGAAAGAAGACGTGTACTGTCAACTGTGTCACTGGTCGATACTGGAGACCGAGTGTAAGTTGCCGCTTATGTGATGTAAAAAGCCGGAAACACAAGCAAAGCGCAGATAACGGCGTGCTTGAGTCCATGAAGTGCGGTGATCTCTTACCATCAAGAGATCCGACTGTACTCTTGTCTTTTTTATAATATAGCGGACAACGGAGCAGGTGGATGGATGGCAATGATAAGAGAATACCTCCGCCCATGGACAACCGCGCCACAGCCCGCGCAGTGGTTGGGTTGCCGGCTTTTCACGCCACTTAAGCGGCATTTTTAAGGGCCTCCGATATCCTCACTCACTAAGTGAAACGCAGTACAAGTGACGATTCAGGTGGCGAGTTTCTGTGAGCCCGTGATGTCACTTCGAACAAGCCGGCCCAATTAGTGAGTCCGCATATGCTTCAGCATGGCTTTCCCACAGGCGTGAAAGTATTATGAAATTTGCCTGGTCACTGTCAAGCCCTTCCAGAGACCGACTAAATTACAAATTAAATTATAACTGTCCGGGCCGGGATACGAACCCGATACCTCTCGCTTCGTGGTAGACTTTAGCTACGTGGCTCTCATAACAACTCGTCTCATAATAGAGCTTGTAAGATATATTTAAAAATGTAATGTTTCCAATCGCTTCTTCGTGAAGATATTCATTATATCTTCTTAGTGATTGATCGTTTGATTTTGGTTCGTGAGGCGTGCTTGTTCGCTGACCCCATTCTTTGCGCATACACTTGGGACACTTCTGGGTGCCGAGAAGGCTTTTTGTCTCAATGTGTATCATATAATCTATGTTAAGTTAATACACTTTTGATGACATCATATTCTTCGGTATCGAGTAGATCATCATTCTCTCCACACCCGCAAAATACTTTAGTTTATTAATATAAATGTTCATAGAGTCGCAATGTTTTCTTTTCCGTCGAAACTTACGTAATAACTCTCAATTATTCGTCCATTAAGTGCCTATCTTAAAATCAAAACCTTTTTTGTTAACTGCAAGGTGTCTTATTACACTGGCCTACCCATGGGAGAGCCATGCTGACGCACTGATGGGCCGTGGGCCGCCTCGTTCGAAATCATAGCACGGGTGCCAGCGTGAAACATGATTTGTGTAATTAGTTGAGTGTGTGAGTGAGAATATCGAAGGCCTTTCAAAATTATCGCTTAAGCGGCGTAGAAACCCGACAATACAACCAAAGCGCGGTAGGAATGGGCGGCAGTGATCTCTCACCACAGAAAAGAGCCGCCTGCTCCGTTACATGCAATACCATAAAGTACAAAACTGGGCACACGGATGCTTCATTTCACGGCGTCTTATCCTATTCAAAGTAGACTCGTATATTATAAAAAAACTCTACTTTCGAGAGAGGTTTAATGTTGAACCTAGTAATAAGGTATTATGTAACAACGTCTGCGCGACGAACCCCACATACAAGGCAGCCAGCTAAGTCTACGGCACTCAATGGATCTGCCCCATTTTTACGTTCAACCGCGAATGCCAATCCGGCACTTTTGTGTTGCAAGCCTGCCCCACATTCCGGTGCACAGCACGCAAACAATGTGTGGATATGTTTGTCACCTATATTCCTCTGCTATGTTGGAGAAAAGCATATTTTATTCCACCGAATTCTTGAATTTATTTTATGTTAGGCTTCAGAAAGCTGTGACGGTTTATTTAATAAAATTATGTTTTATTCTGATTTGTCATAGAAAACCTTACTTAAAGATAAAGCTACCCTTAGGTATTTACATAATTAATATTTAGAGACAAATATCCGTTTGAATATCCGTTTTTAATTGCTATCTTCTATTATTATTCGTTGACAACTCATGACAGAAAGTTTCAATTGGTCACCTAACGCCAGATTCCCTTCCGAGATGTTATCGCGTTGACTGTGAAATAGGCCTCCCCAAATAGACTAGTTAAGCTGGCTGGCGTGACCTACTTCCGCAGGCCGACGACCTCTAGGGCTCGTCCCGCCCGAACATTGGGAATAGACAACAATCACGCAGGGGAAATATTCCTTATCTGGGACTATAAAGCTAAACTTAATCTATGGCTCTACTCATAGAACTGATCTGTGCTATTTGACTTTTTGTTTTATTCAAAAGCGATCGGGATGTTTATACGATTGAAAAACGTTTCACTCCTTCATGAGATATAACATAGGATGTCACAGAATACTGTCATGAATTAGTCTTTGTAATGTGTTTCGCTGTGTGAGTAAGAAACTGACAATATTGGTTGTAACCGAACTGCGGATTTTGGCGCGGTTGTCTATGGGTGGCGGTGATCTCTTACCATACAGGAGTCACGCCTTCTCCGTTGCCACTATACTATACTATATATAGAAAAGGACGTTTGCCATGTTCTTTTATCGTACTGTTTACATACATAATTGAACGAAGTTATGTTATGGAAAACTGTTTTTACGCTGCATGAATGACACGTGTCGTGGCCTATATAATATGTAATGGCGGAAGTGAAGGCCCACCCAAGAGACACACCGCCGCCACTCCTGTCTCACTACTTTAGCTCTTATGTACACCGCATAAGGTTGATTTGTGCCAGCATTTAAAACAGTCCAACATGTGACTGGTAAAGAGCATTCAAATTATCGTTTAAATTAACTTCCTGATACGTGAAGGAATTGTCATTTAAATTGGGGGTCGAGTCCCAAAAGAAAAATGTATGTAGATACCTAAAACCCTCCGATGTGTTATTTACAAATAAAAAATGCCAAAGATAAAAAGCCAAGTTCTATTATAATCGGCATTTTGGTTTATTTATCTGTCTGTAGCCACATATAACAAACCATTTCCGTTTCGGAGTATCCGTATCCTCTTGGAATGTTGACAAACATAACGGACTAGAGGACTCGGCAGACGTCGGCATTTTTAATCATAATATTTCTGTATACTGCCAATTAGCACAATATCATTATAAATTCGCGAAGTAGTTCTTGCGTGAAACAATAGCAAACATCCATCCATCCATGGAAACGTACAAACTTCCGCGTTTATAATATTTATAAGATGCAACGAAAAAGGTATTCAACAAACCACACCACACGCACAAAACAATTAACATTGCTTTATTATACCTTACATATTAACACAGAAGAATAAGAAGCTAAGAATAAAAAAAATGAAAATGTTTTTGAAGCACTTGTTTTGCTACGCAAGCCACCTGGACTGAAAAGGCGTGTCTTTAAGTATAAAAATCATATGTAATACCTTGTTTTAAAATATTACTTACCTAAAAATCCCTTGAGCTTTCAATTAAATATTTCACCCAAACGTAAAAACTGAATTCCTATTGAAATTTTTAAATTAGGTTACTCTATCTAAAAACACCTGCGATTTCAATTTACAAGAAAATATTTCCAACGAGAGCGACAACGACATTTTTAATGTAGTATTCCAGTTGTATTTTCTTTTTGAAAACATCAAGACGCGCCTTACTTTCAATATAGTGGAAGGACGCAATTACATTGCGTGCAGTTACTTTAATAGGCTGTCTTCCATCTATTATAGAACGTGGTTTTTATGAGAGCTGGGAGAAAATGATTAGGAGGTTCTCATTAGGAGCTGTGAGTGCGTTGCTGGCCGTTTCGGGATGCTTACATTCTTTCTTGAATGTCCCCGCCTCGCACCGGTTCGAAAATGTTCTTATCAAACGCACCTTTGTAAGTCAAACTTTTAGCAAATAAACCCTATGTATACCGAAATTCTTGCTAACTCGCACTTTTTAGCATCTCCCTTGACATTCGATTTGTCGAGAGCCCACTGATGTCTTCACGGTCGTAGCGGAATTAAAGCGAGCGCGTATGCAAATTGCAGGTGCCTCGCGAGAGCTTCAAGCACATAGTGAAAGCCTGCGAGTGTCCGCTTTACTGGAAGATGCCGCTGTTCCTCGCCACGCAGCAAAACCTTCACGCGCCAGTCGACGGCCACAAGTTCATCGACTTTTGGAGAGAGTGAGTATTATTCTTTTTATGGCATAACAGACAGCGGAGCTGGTGGCTCTCCTATATGGTAAGAGAAAACCGCCGCCCATAACCAACCTCGCCACACTCCGTGCATTGATTGTGTTGCCGGCTTTTTGGTCCGCTTAAGCGGAATTCTTAACGGCCTCTGAAATCCTCACTCACTCAGCGAAACACAGCAGAAATACCGTTTTAAGTACAACTACCATTTCACTCTGACTATTCTGTGAGCCTGATGGATGCGCTTTAGCGTGGCTCTCCTACGGGACATTCGTGTCTTGAAATCATATTATTAACACAAATATGTATTTTCATACAAAATTTTGAAGTACTTTACTTTTCTAAATTAAGATCATATTTTTGACAGCTAACATTCAGTAGGGATAAGGATAATTGTCAATTATAATATATAATTGCTGTACTGCAATAGATTTGTGATAAATATATTTACAAAGCTGTTTAACGAAAACAGTTTAGACGTCGTCCTCACGGATGAATGTACGGTCGTGTAAAATACTCTTTCGCTTTAATCAGAGTCGATATTTCTGTACGAACTTAAAGTCTTATCCGGAAGCATAGCTTAGCACCTCACTCAACGCTTCCGTAATGCATTACTTCGCGCCATAAATATACAGTTCAACGCCATAGATAATAATACTACTTAAATATACTACGCTTTACAATTATAGTCTGTGGGAAATATCTTTAGAATATTTCAAGAGATTATGTGAAGCAGAATGCAATAATCCGTGAAAGTAAACATTTATTTCTAAGATAAAGTCTAAGTTTTATAAAGGGTTAATATCCATTTACAGATAACTTACCCTCTCTACTCCATTTAAATATATACGACCTTAGCAGTCAGTTGCGTAATTTCATAAGCTAAGAGCCTCTTAGAAAGTAGGCTCTAGACTTTTATTTCTCTCTGAGAAATCTTTCCAATTAGATTGAAAGATAAATTTCTGAAAAATGCGGTCTTGGACAAGTAACAAAATAAATTCAAGTCTTATTCTATTATTTCGTAAATATATATTTGCCATTTATGTTATAGATTTGTTCTGTAAAAGTAATATGAAATATTTTGGCTGACCTGGAGAGGCCTTGTTCTGGCTTTAAGCCTTTACCAAGTTGTATTAGAAAAAATATATTTTCACATTTTGTTGTCGTATCTTTCTTTTAGGATAAATTAATGTTTGAATTAAAGATTCGCTATTTCTACAGATATTGTTTTAACTGTCAAACCCCTACAAAGCTGTACCCTACTCAAAGCTACATTGTCAAAAATTAATTCGATTAAAAATTGCTATTTTTCAAACTAACCTTGCTATTGTCGACCAAGTTGAATTCCGTCGTACGACTTTAACCTACTATAAATATTACGAGTTTGCACTCATGCGTTTCGGGAGATTACAATATATTTATTATTCTGTTAATTTCATTTAAAGAAATATTATCTATGCATAGAAGAGCGTTTTTGCAAAGGCTTCCTAATCGTCGTTTCTTCAGGATAACTAATTCTCGGCCTCTGCAACTGATCTGTGCTCGGCTCATCAGTCTTAGGGCAAAGTAGGCCACACGCGGCCTGACCATAAACTCGCCGATGGCTTTCACTCATCTCCGCCGCAAATGGCGTCAAGCGGCTCTTATAGAAAACGCCGATAAATTACACCCGCCTAAGACTATTCAAGGCTTACTAATTAGGTGTTTAGGCTGAAATGTTCTCTGAATACGAATACGCATAAATATAGCGGAAACATGTACTAGACTGCACTGTACAAGAAATACTCAATCTTATGCTGTATGAAATGCGAGACGAGGCTCATATCGATTGGAATCTTACATGTAGCCTAAAATAATTAGTAAAGCTTACAATAGAATAGACTGTTTGAATGCAGCGAAAAAACAGCTCCACAAGTCGCGCTTTGGTTGTGTTGCGGGCTTTTTGTTATATACTTGGCTCCGCCACGGGTATTTTTATCCATGAACGCAGCCAGCACAGCACCTGACTGAGTCTTTTGACTGTTCTGCACTGATTCGCGCATTCGCGAGCAGTCTGCAATCGTAGTCCAAGCAGCGTTTAAAAATGATCACGTATTCCATTCAATATGAACAAAAAATTTATTTGATTTGAGATAAAGATGAAATGTAACAAATTACATGTAAGAGATATCTTCAATGTCATGTTGGGTCAAAATTGCAGGTGTAGCACCTGAGTCATTTGGTTTCCAAGGATTAAGGATCTGCAAATGATTTCAGAATGATTACGAGCTGCCACGACCAAGCGTCTCGGTTCGTGTACGTCGTGACACGCGGCAAAAGCGACAGCCTGGCGCCCGAAGACTTGGTGCCGCTGGTGCAGGACGTGGTGGACTCTCACCCGGGCCTCTCCTTCCTCAAGGAGGCCACGGAGTTTCACTCCAGATATGTTCATACTGTAAGCCACCTGTGCTTTGCTTTTTTTTTAATGGTATAGCGGACAACGAAGCAGGTGAATGGTATGGTGAGAAAACGCCACCGCCCATCGACTACCGCGCCACAGGCCGCGCTTGCTGTGTTGCCGGCTTTTAACAAAGACCTCAATACGTTATGCGCTCCTAGTAGAATAAATATATTTGACTAAGACTCTAATGAGATTTGGGAATGGCCTGACTTTGTTGGCTTTGTTATGGTATAGCGGGCAATGAAACAGGCGGGTCTCCCGTATGGTAAGAGAACACCACCGCCCAACAATGCTGAGTGAGTAAGGGTATCAGAGGCCCTGCAAAATGCCACTAACGTGACGTAAACAGCCGGCAGAAGCAGGTGGCATTCCATAGGAATCCCACCTGCTTCGTTGTCCGCTATACCATAATAAATATTATTATATCTGGACAAGGACGGATGTATTGAAGGCCTTGGTGGTCGGCAGCGCCTTCTAATTTCGACACTCGCTTAAATCTGCGAGAGCGAGACAACGTCTAAGACTTGTCTATATTACAGATACGTTATTTTTAAAAGCATTACTCGAAAACAGCGTATCACAATTTAAGTTCCGCATTTGTAGATTGAATTGATAAAATACCTGACACAGGTAGGCTCTTGGAGGTACCAACTCAACCAGCTTTCTAATATGAGGCTCGCGTAAGGAAATCGGAGGATAGTCGGGCGGAAACGATTCATTGTCAGTGTCCCTTTGTGCTTTTCGGTCTGCGTGCACTTCATTTATTAATGGCTCAGTGAATCTATTAACTCTCGAGTTTCGTTGGCAATTAATTGGCGAAATTTGCACTTTTGGACGTGCCTGCCTGGTGTGGCGGTGCGATCTTTTTTATATTAGTGATCGCGTACTTTCAACCTCTTTCAATTTATCTTTACAATTCTTGGGTATCCTATTTTATTGTTGCTACTACGAAAAGCTGCATTCAATTGTGCTGCGTCTGAAGATGGCGTCGTGTGTCGATTGTGCGAATTTTGTCAATGTTGTGATAAAATGGTCCATCTCAAAGGGATTCCAACTTGGGGGATCTTCAAAAAAAAAGAGCGAACATATTCCTTCAAAGCCGGCAACGCACCCGTCGCTCTGCAAGGGTAGGACAGTCCTTGGGCGCTGGGGCTCACTTTAGGTGAGTCACCTGCTCGTTAGTCACCGTTTTCAAAAATAAAATAATAGGACGCGTTACATACAGCGTGACTAAGCCAGTTTATGTTCATATATAATGTCCTAACGTGAATTTGATTATTGCAGGTGATCGCCAGGATATTCTACTGCGTGAACCGGTCGTGGTCTGGCAGGATATCGATCCCGGAGCTGAGGAGATCCAACTTCCTGTCGGTCATCCAGCTCCTCGAGGACGAGGAGGACATCAACCAAGTTACGCAATATTTTAGGTACAGTGGCCACGGATTCACGTGATTATGTTTACAGTAGGGTTTGAGATGTTTTTTGATAAGCGCGCAGCAGTCCGCACTTCGGTTGTGTTAATGGCTGACTTAAACGCTTAGAGCGGCAAGCTAAACTTGATGGTGCTCTCGTGTCCTACCTCACTCAACTCTCTGGCCTCACCAAAAACACAGACACAGTTCATAAATTCTATTTTAGGCTCTAAAAATGAGAGCCTCGTAGCTAAGTGGTTTAATAAGTACCACGAAGCTACAGACATCGCGTTTGAAATCCGATCAGGACAATTGTAAATTTTCATTAAATTTTTTGACTGGAAAGGCTTGACAGTGGCCGGGCAAGAGTCTCAATACTGTCGCATCCGTGGGAGAGCCACACTGAAGCATATGCTCACGCACTAATTGATCCGGCTCGTCCGAAATGATACCACGGACTCACAGAAAACTCAGCGTGAAATGATATTTTATATTCTATTTTCTAGCAGACAACGGAGTAGGAGAGTGTCCTATATGGAGAGAGAACACCGCCGCCCATGAACAAGCGCGCGGCTTTTTACTTTTAAGGGCTGTCGATATCCTCACGCTCTCTGCGAAACACAACATCAGTACCATTTCACGCAGTATTGTAATGGATCTTCTAATGTGTTTCGCTGAGTGGCTGAGCACCTCGGAGGCCCTCAGTAATTCCGATTAGTGGCGCAAATAGCCGGCAGCACTGAGAGCCACTGCTCCTTAGTCTGCTAAAGCACAGGAAAAATAGGGCTTCTGAAAGAGCACAGTGCAAGCGAAGCGCGTATGATTGCAGTTACGAGCACTTCTACGTGATCTACTGCAAGTTCTGGGAGCTGGACAAGGACCACGACCTCTTCATCGACAAGCAGGACCTCGCCCGCCACAACGACCACGGTGATCCAAAATACCATTCCTTTCTCAATTAGGATTCACAGTCGTTTCGAACGTCTCTGACTCCACCACCCGTTCCACCAAGCAGAGCGGAGGAGCACAACACAACCGCGCAACTGTTTAGGCCATTTCATTTCAACATTTTTCAATATTTTCCTGAAAATGTCTGGAGCGATCTGAATATTTTTAACGCTTCTGGGGTCCTATAGTAGAAGCATACACCTAGAAACAATAACTTCCTCACTAATGCCCCACCACCTCGCTGTAATGGCCATTGTACAATAAAAGAGGCAACTATCTCTTATATTAGGCGACTTGCACGACTTTCGGAATCCTCACTCACACAGCACACGAGCGGGATGGCGGGTTCTCTGAGAGCCCCTGCACCACTCCGGTCTTGGGTATGCTGAAATCGAATACCGCCCGCAGCTCTTTCGAGCCGCATGATCGAGCGCGTGTTGTCGGGGTGCGTGACGCGCGGCAAGCAGAACCGCGTGGCGGCGCGCAGCGAGCCCCGCATGTCCTACACCGAGTTCGTCTGGTTCCTGCTGGCCGAGGAAGACAAGAGCCACCCCACCGCCGTCGA
The DNA here is from genome assembly GCA_018230265.1 of Delias oraia. Taxonomy (NCBI): domain Eukaryota; kingdom Metazoa; phylum Arthropoda; class Insecta; order Lepidoptera; family Pieridae; genus Delias; species Delias oraia. The sequence continues at coordinate 10,329 of DWCF01003778.1, forward strand.
GTACTGGTTCAGGTCGGTGGCCGATGCACTATTTACAGTTACTTTTAGAGGGCGACGGGGCTTATAAGCTGGTGAATACAATCTTACTTTTCATAGGACGTTCATAGGCGTAACATTATTACTTTTATATTACCCAACCTAACCAAATTTTTAACATCTTGCAATCTCTACTCACAACTAGCAGAATAAAGTTCGCTGATTTCACTAGGTGGCGCTCAGATCGGAAATTTCATATGAAACTATTTCACATACTGCTTAATATTAGAGATATTTATTTATATAAATAGAAATGCACTAGAAAAAAGTAAACGTTTTTGAAATTCGAGTCACAGAGAGTGAGATGTAGTCTTGTCTACGCCTCGTAGGGAAACAGCGTTCTGTTCGAGGTTACAAAGTCCGACACTTGGAGGAGGAAGGGAAGAGCATTTCTTTCGACCCAGTGAGCAGTGCGACTCGACGAGGTTGGAGTTGTCGAGATTGCACTGTAGAACTATTTTTGTTTTTTGGAATTTATTTGTCAACATGGACACAGCTCGACGGTCTTAGTTGGTGGTTGTCAGATTTGAGCGCATAAACAATCTCTTTGATTGCATGTCATGTGCTCGAGCGACAATTGATTGTTGAGTGTGGCCGCCGATGTCCAGGTGCATGGACCTGGACGGCGACGGCTGCATCTCCATGTACGAGCTGGAGTACTTCTACGAGGAGCAGATGCAGCGCATGGAGGCCATCGGCATCGAGACTCTGCCCTTCAACGACTGCCTGTGTCAGGTAAGCCCGTGGATTCGGCGGAAAAGGCATTGCCCTGTCTGTCGCCGCCTACAATCCAATCATTTGTACAATGTCGGAGAGCCATGCTGAAGCATATGCTGACGCACAATTGGCAAAAGTTTCGGCGATACGTCGCTGTATCCGAGCGTGTCATAGGCGCTATGTTTACTAATAAATAAATTATTTACACAGTGAATGTATGTTCACTACTAAATAAATGGCTATAAATACGGACGAGACCTGACAGGCTGGCCGTCGCCGGATTGTCAACGCTACTTGATATGCAATAGCAATAGATTGAGTGGTAGCGGAGGGGCATGACAGTAAAAGAGTTTTTATACATGTACAAGATCATCGCAACTGCTTCAGATGCTGGACATGGTGCACCCGGCGGAGCAGGGCAAGGTGACGCTGGCTGACCTGAAGCGCTGCAAGATGACGCCCATCTTCTTCGACACGTTCTTCAACCTGGAGAAGTACTTGGACCACGAGCAGAGGGACCCCTTCGCCACGCAGCGGGACTCCGACTCGGAGGTCAGCACGCTGTCCACTTAACCAAACGCTCATGCTCGTTTTCAACCGCTCAACTTCGAGGTGTCCCAGAGTGAGAAACGAAATACTCACTGAGTGACACGTAATCCTACTTACGTACTGTTAATTTGGGTTAGTTTATCATTCAAGAAGGCCTGGATACGTTTTCATTAAATGTGCTATTGGCACTGGTACATGCCTGCCATTTAGCATTTATAATTGTATAGACTTGAGTTTGGCTGAGGAGTAAGAATGTGGCGGGCTATGGCGCTGTTGGTGATGAGCGGCGGTGTTCTCTCACCATATCCGACCCTCCGGCTCCGTTGTTTGCTATACCATGTAGGATTAACATATAGCTTACTTTTATGCGAGCACAAAGACGGATGGTGCAGTTGATGGTGTAACCGATTTCCGGGTTTGGCGGGCCCAAAAATTGCTGAGGGGTCATAATTAGACACGCAAGGTGGCGTAGCGGACATTACGGCGTTACTGCCAGCGTTGCAGCGACATTACTGTCGCATCCACTAGTATTTAAAAAAGTATAATAGAAAATATTTAAAAAAATTGAAATTCTCTCCCTAAAGGCGACCACTGTTTTTTTCGTAAATTTTCGTTAATTTAATGTTTTAATTGTCGAAAGTGCTCTAGTCCCCGAGCAGCCACGGAGTCGTTGACCCTATGTTCATTTCTTGGAACTTTTCCATCTCTGATGTCTGTTTCCTGGAATCAGGGACCTGCAATTAACTCAGGAGGACCTTTTTGTTAGAAATATTTATGGTTTTATGGTACAGCGGAGGACGGAGCAGCGCGCAGCCGTGTTGCCGCCATTTTATATTGAAATAACGGAATACATTGAAATAGTCAATATCTTTTCAGTCTCTTTTATTTAAGAAAAATAAAAATTCTCAAATATTATTTTCTGCCCACCGAATATAATGATTGTCATTAGACCTGACAAAGTAAAAACATTTAGAGCACTCAACGTATAAGAAACAAATCCTACAAAATCACATGAGTAGCATCACAAAGCACAACTGCCACATAAGGCCACGCTCGAGTCGGCCAAGGCCGTCTCGAAAGCCTCCTGAAAAGCAGGCTCTGCGAGAGGTTAAGAGTGATGTTGACGTTGCGAGTTGTAAGGAGCTGCCGTTCGCAGGTGTCCGAGTGGGATCGCTTCGCCGCCGAGGAGTACGAGCTGTTGGTGGCGGAGGAGGGAGGCAGCGACGCGCGCGACAACATGTGAGACTCTTTTCAGACACCTTCTTCTTTCAGGCTCCTTCTTTGGTAAAAGGTCACCATCACCCATGTACGATGTATGCCGCTTTAGCACTTATCTACACTCATGTCGGTCTACATGCTGTTGTTCAGTGAATCCGCGGTGTACGCTTCAGACGAGCATGTGCTCTCCGGTGACGGAGGAGATATAGCAACAGTTCTATTACTATGACATATTACGTGACAGCTTATTAGACGCGTATAAACAAATGGTTTTAATGAAACTATGGACATGCTCACACTGTGACATTGACTACAACCTCCAAAGGTTATATTGTACTGATCGTCCAGGTCTCTTCTGAGTAGCCTTCGAAATGTGAAAATGTATGTTCTGAATGCAAAATGATTTCCTCATAATAAGAAATGGTAACAACTCCTGTAAAAGTGTTAGTCCTGTATTTTTAAATTTATTCTTTATTTATATTCTGTTGACGCCCAATATATTTATATGTATTTTATCGTGGCCTTATTTATATATTTCTTTCATCAGGGAGGGAGACAGAAGTGGCTATGATAGGGTAAGATTGTGTTCGCGAAGTGCAGTGCACATCCCGCATCAGCCTGTAACGATGCCATCCACACGGGAACGCTGTGCGTGCGGCGGCTCGCGCTCGAACTCATTCGTTACATCCCCGAAGCCAGCATCGCAGTTTCGCTTTCCTTCCAGTCGTGCAGTACTGTCCTGTCGTCAAACGTCCGTTCGACCGCGATCTGTCGCCTCGCATTTCTCGTTGGCCGCGCTTTTCCAAACCTCCATCAAGCCACTGCATAAAGAAATATCATTCAAATTATTCTCGAAATCACATCTTTTCTGTATTTGTATGGCTTGCAAATTATTTTAAAACGTACTCACTGGAATATATTCAGAATTCCCTCCGTAAGCTTGTGTTGCATTTTTATAGCCATTCCTATATCGATCATTGACACTGAGTTACCTTTTGAGCTTTCTCTCTCATGAAACGCGAACGCACTGCTACTGCTGGAGCTCAGCGGCGTCCAGCTCCACCGGTTCGCTTCGCACGTCTGCCTTACTGATGAAACACATCTGTCCGTGTATATTATTGGTTATGCTTTTGTTATGGCATGCAGTACTAACCCCTTCTTGCAGTTTGCATTCAGTGCGTAACACACACAGACACGTGAACAGACATGCGAAAGCAATACGAAAATTACATACACTACATCAGCTCCTGAACGAAAGCGGCATTGAAATATATACTGAAATTGAAATATATATTGTTTACGACACAGAGATACCTACACATACAGATACACAGACACTAAGACACGCCAACCACACACCTCTTTTATCATTGCAAAATGCATAACGTGTTCTCATACAGTTTCTGTCTCGTTCCAGCTCATACGATGAGACCGACGACGACTGCCTGTCGCCGAATGTCGACGACGCTCACACAGAAATCGTAGAAGACTCGAGCGTGGAGGACTCCACACTCAGCGATAGCATCTCCAATGGCCGGGGCAAAGAGAACCCGGCTCCGATACAAGCGAATCCCGGGTACGTCAACCTCAGCTCCATATACGCCCTGGGAGGCGCTGACCGCTGGGCGAACAAGAGCAACGTGCAAGAGGGCAAGATGGAGAAGCCCGTCCCCCCAGAGAAACCCGTCAGCCTGACGATGATGTACGGCAAGGGGTTCAACAACTTCGGCAACAACAGCTTCCTCTACTCGCAACTCTTGAACCCCGGTCGGAGAGACCCGCCCTCGTACACGGCGGCCACCGGCGGCCTGGACAAGTGTGACGGCAAAATCGTAGCCCCAAAGAGGTCGCCCACGAGCCCTGTGAATGGCGTCAGCAAGATCTCGGACAATTACGAGAGAGCGGTCGCCGAAAGGCTCAGTCCGCGGCGGGAGGCGGCGCGGCTCAGCCGCAGCGTCTTCAGCAAGGTGAGCACCGGCGTCGTGGCCAGCAGCGTGAATAACTCCACCAAGAACGACGACGACGAGGACTACGCGCGCGACAGCGACGAGTGCTCCATATAGACGTCGCTGTACAGTGCAGCGACAGCGGCCAAAGAGCGTTGGTGTGGCGCAGGCCTGGCGGGTCCCGCGTCAGTTAGCGCGGTGTGTTTTAACATCGCACGGACTTTCCAATTGTACAGTGATCCTTCGGTAGAAGCGTTAGCTGCAACGGTGCTGGAAGGAGCTTTCAGTGCCGTTCTAGCGGGTTGAGGCGGCCGAGCGCGGGCCGCTTTTGTCAGGGAGTACAGTCGGGTCATGTGGGCCATATTTTTGCACTTTAATAGAAACCGATAGGCGTAATTAAGGGTTAATTCGCTCACGTCAGAGACAGCGGTAACGCACGTGCTCGGCGCTGGCCCGTAGCGTGAAGTTCGCTCTGCTTTAAAGAACGTTGGCCTCCAGAATCCGTCTCAAATCATTTCATATCATAGCTCCATCCACATTTCGAATTAGCATAGTAGCCCATCGAGCACTTTAGGCTTAACCATTAAAATAAAGAAACACGCACACATAAGTGACTTAGGATACAATAGGTAAATATTTTTATATTGCACGAAGGCAATTCTCACAGCAGTGTATACGTTCATTGAAGCTCGTCATTGTCGATGTCAACTTTTGAACCGCATACGAGCTTGACCGTTTTGTTAGGGTACGTTGCTGGCTTTGTGAGGTTGAGTCGGGCGAGCCAGGCCTTACCCGACGGTGCGTCACGACTCCTAGGACCAATCGATGTCGTGGGCCCGTTGACTTTTGCTGGCAGGGCTAGTACCGCGACCACCGAAGATATATTTCGAGACACATTACTATTGCACTAGTACATTCGAGCCATAGAGACGCAGATAGTGCATTCGAAATTAATTAATTTTGCAGCGCAGAGCTATCTGCACTGCAGCATTGAGCGTTTATCATTTATTAGCATGGAGGGAGGAGGGATAGAGTCAGTAAACCCTGGCCTAACCGGTTAACTGAGACCCTTCCCAGTTATGGAATAAATAGAGGATAAGATATTGAAATTATCTCTGCAACAGCGACCAGCAATCAAATGCCGCTCTGACGGACCGTGGCATCACACTGTCGTGGCTGACAGAAGGGGATGAGAACGACGTCGTTCGCTCGGGCATTGTGGGCTTGCGTCAAGATCTGTCCTATTTACCGCTGCAAGATTGTTTATTGTTGGACGTAGAGATAATTGCTGTCCGCAGTTGGCTTAGGAAATACACTAGCGGCTGTAAATATGCTTACACCAATAATGATGTTTTACGTTTTGTCTAGTCTACAGGGTGCTTAACGGATCGTTTCAGGTTAAATAAACTTCAAGATTGCGAGCGATGAAATATTAGTTTTATTCCTGATTTTAAGATGTCAAATTGAAACAGCAAAAACGGAAATTGTTGTTTTTAAACAAATAATACGCCGTTATAAAAACGCCAAAGCATACGCAATATAGAATAGAAATAAATACGTCGGTTGAATAAACTATACTGTATTATTATTTTTTAATCCGGCAATCTGGGGGCGCGGTCATTGACAGGAATTTTTTAAAAATGACTGCTGTAGTTAAACTTCTAAGTGTAAATTTCAATAAAAATTATCAATCACAGATCGTCCCCTGTGTCATAGCATCTTAGCATCGAATTGTAATGATTTTTTAAACGAACCATTTATTTTAGTTTCCAATGGGTATTGTATACCTTTGTTTATATACTGATATAGCCAAAGAACGGTAGACAGCGAAAATGTGTTCCACGTTTTCGATAACCGAGTTTCGAAAAGTGACCGAGGGATAGGGAGCGAAGCCGCGTTGTGAAAACTGTTGCATTGAGTAAGATGTGACTCGAAGTTGTGCTGACGAAATCTTAACCAATCAACTAACCAAAAAACTTGTTCACATTTTAACAAATTTTATAAATACGTTGTTTATTATTACAAAAGTTATTTTATTGAATACCTGAAAGTCGAACTAGGAATAAGTTGCGTTGTAGTTGTATGTCTGATTATGTATGTTGAGCGGAACTACGCATTTACTAATGGATTTGTGTGTGAGCTGTAGTTACAGTATAAAGTATTGGAAATGGTTATTTAGCCTACAATCGGTACGAGGGACCTGCTTCTTCCATTTCTCAAACTGCAATCGTTAAGTGCCATGCCTAATACCACTTTCATAAAACTATTTAGACGTTGGTTTGAATGCAAATGCAATGTCAGGTCTGACAGATGATCGATGTTGAATTTTAATGTAATTTAAGCATTAAATGGGCGAAGCGAGCTTGGACTATTACTAGTTCCTCGTTTTACTCAACAACTGTTTCGCGATATAACAGTCATTCAAAGTGGATATTTCATGATTTTCTATACTTTATCAAATTAAGATGATATATTTGACAGTTCAAAGTATGGCCTCGGCGGTGGTAGGGTACAATCGTTAATGAATCTATTGGATTATAAATCCCATAGGTCTCGGAGATCGACGGTGGCATGATTATGCTTCAAATAAATAAAAATTTCACACGCGCAGTCTGTCAAAATTATCATACTATATTTGACAAAGTGCAGTCAACGTGTTCACCTTATGAGAATGTATTAAAATAGGTTTCTCTGTTTTTAACTTTACTTAAGTATTGTTAAACGATGCGTATCAATTTTGGGTAGTGAGTATTCCTACATATATGATCGTTTATTATTTAGGATTTCTAAAGATACCTTACCATTTCTTCTAGAAATAATAAATAATAACATGAAATATTTCTAATACAGAAATATTAATAGAATTTTGTCTTAATTGTATAAAGACAATACTTTATTTATTACATGTATGGTTATTTTCAATAAAATCGAGCGATAATTAATTTGACATAATATTATGTATGACAATACAAAAAATCTCAGTTTTTTACTAAACTCTAGAAGAATATATATAGGTACATAAAATGATGGAACGACAACTTATAATAATTTAGTCAACTAAGAATAATACAGTTACTGAATAATGTATGGTGTTTCATTTTAATCTTTTCCTGTCCACGCGAAGGTACGATTCCAAAGCGACACAATCATATTGAAGCATGAGGTTAAACACCGATTCTACGAGTACGTAAATATTGGTATGGCTTGGTATGGCACGGCTCGCGAACTATTTCCCTGGCAAGTATGGGTCAAGGGCATTTTTACAGGTTTTATATAATTTTTGCCTTTTTTTTGACTTTATTTTCTTGCTGCGATTTACACTAAACTGTACAAAATAACTGTTTACATTTCTAGTATTCTACTATTTCTTCTCTGTAGTAAGTTCTGTCTCGTACCTCGAACTGCCGCAAACTGGGCACTTCCATATCGCGTGTATCAAGGAATGCATGTATGTGAATTTCACAAATGATTTACACACATTCATTACACATATGCATTTCACACATGATTTACATAAAAGATTTATAGGTTAGGTTAGGTTTTTTTTTTATATAATCATAAACTAATGCCTACTCAGACATTGACTTCTTACGTTTACTACAATAGTTCCTACATCTGACGTATACAATTTCATCCAGTCGTATACAATTTTAATTCATTATCTAAGTTTTATATTATAAGTTCTTATTCTACTTTTACACCTGTTCAACCTATTAACTACCCAAACGTGTCTCGTGGACATATTTTTGCACAACAATAGCA
>DWCF01003779.1:0-18556 GCA_018230265.1 Delias oraia
AAAAGAACATTATTTTATTTATGTATGAACTCCAGGTTTAGATCTTGGTAAGTGATTTGTATTCTAAGATTATTTACAGACATTTTCAACAAATATCGGATCAGTCTTTCATGCCGTATACATTTTTTAAAAACTGGTACACTTTTAAAAGATAAGTTGATATATAGTTGATAAATTTTACTTTGTTCGCACAAAATATAGGTCACTTACCAGCTATTTGTGAAAGAGGGTTAAAATAGGTTTCCTTTCATTTAAAAATCTTTTAGTTCGCTAACAAAGTAAAGCTTATAAAGTTGTATGTTATATACATTTTCATGGGAGAGCCATGCTGAAGCATATGCGGACGCACTAATTGGACCGGCTCGTTCGAAGTGATACCACGGGCTCACAGAACACTCAACATGAAACGGTACTTGTACTGTGTTTCACTGAGTGAAAATATCGGAAGTCCTGAAAATGTCGTTTAAGTGGCGTAAAAAGCGGGCAACACAACCAATGCGCAGATTGTGGCGCAGTTGTCCATGTGCGGCGGTGTTCTCATAGCATATAGGAGACCCACCTTCTCCGTTGCCCGCTATAATATAACAAAAATATATTATTTTTATAAATATCTGCAAAACAATCTATATAACTATTATATTAGTATGTTGAATCACACTAATCAGAATGGTGCCGTAAAGGCATTGTTTCACGCCCCTGGCTTCACGCAGTAATGGATGTTTTTATTCAATTTACCAAACTTAAATTTAAAGGGAGACTCGGGATCCAAATCTTGATCGATAGGTCGTACAGGGCCTCATCAATTTCCCTCGAAACCCGCATTTGCACTTTAATGCCCACGAGTAAATTAGCCCACAGGCCCAGTAGAAACTCTCAGAATACTTATAAGACTCTATTGACTAATTTCTATGGGAGAACTATTTGAAAATCTTTGCTAATTAATTAAAAAGATTTTTCTTTTACCAATAATCCTAATTGATGACTCACGATTGACGACTTGTAATCTTAGATAAGACCGTAATGAAATAATGTACAATTTTCAACTACATTTTAGTTTATCCTCCTATTTTATTAATATTTATTAAAAGGTCTGGCACTAGAAAAGCCTCATAAGCACCTTCTTACATCTGGTTAAAAATTTATCCTTTTGAATGCGAAATTTTTTAGCTTTTAGTAGTCAAACACATCTTATTGAATATTAAAAGCAATTTAAGTACTTGATACATACATACTACATACTGTATTAAATTTATTTTTAAGGTATGCAAATATATGGCATTTATTTAAGCCAAGTCATAATAATTTGTAAAATATGAATCGTAAACGGTTTCATTCCGCTCTGTAAGTCCACAGATATTTAATACGTATTGCGCAGAATATCTTTTCTAAGAATACTGGATAAACATATTTTTGTTGGGTAACTGCTACTTGTAAGAAATAAGTCTGCGCAATATCCCATTAAGAACTGAATTTTATTTATTTATTTTCTGTGCATTCATATTTTTTAAAAGCAGTAGATTAGGAGTGTTATTTAAAAATCGGATACATATTTCTATATTATGATTACTTCAACATCGTGTCGTGCGCACTTGTTTCCGCCTAAATTATGAGTTTAGTAGACACGCCAAACTTGCTGTTTTTGTTTGCAAGATTAACGATGAACTACGACCCTTGAAAAAACGTCACAGAGAACGGCTGTTTCCTAAAACTTTGCCTATAAATCTTTCAAATTTTATGACGCCCATGTAATTACGCCTTATAGATCATTTGGTTATATTGGGCTATTCTACTTATACGTTTTATTGTATAGCACTATGTATTTGTGTGGCACGTTCTTCGATAGACGATTGAACCAAACCAAAATATAAATGATTAAAACCGCTGAACATTTTATAGATTCATTAAAAATGCTTTAAACCAATATAAAGAAGCAGAATCGTTAACTTGAAATTGACTTGTGAGAGAGCTATGCTGACGCACTAATTGGTCCGGCTCGTCTGAACTGATACCACGGACTCACAGAATACTCAGCGTGAAACGGTACTTGTGCTGTGATTCGCAGAGTAAGTAAGGATATCGGAGACCCTTAAAAGTGCCACTTAAGCGGAATAAAAAGCCGGCAACACAGCCATGCGCCGAGTGTGGCGCGGTCGTTCATGGGCAGTGGTGTTCTCTTACCATAAGAGACCCACCAGCTCCGTTGTTTGCTATAGAATAAAAAAAAATCTTAAACGTTTATAAAAACATGAATATAGTAAATATCGTAGTTTGTTCATTTTTAATCGACCATTGAAAAATAATATATAAATACTATGGATATTTTATTGGCTTAGTTCTACAAATATTTCGCCACTCTTGCACTGATTTTGGTGAATGAGTTGTCCAACTGGAAACTAAAATGTCAAGCTGGTTCGACTTTCCAGTTTTTTAAAATAAAGTTTCTAACACTTCTATTCTATTTTAAGAAGTTAATGTTCGTTTTTTATTTTAAACATCAAATATTCACTCCAGTAAGTGTCGTTCCGGTTTAAACAAACTATTTAAATAAAATTCCACTTCCACTGCGCTATTTTGGAAGTAAATAAAATTATAAAAGCGCAGTTGATCTGTTTACACAATTATCGGATTCCGTTGTGTAAATACGAATTGTTTCTGATTTTACTGCTACGAAACCTCATAGTTAATTGCGCGTACATTGTTACTTAACATTCAGCCAATTGAGACTTTTATATTAACCACCACGGCAATGGATTTTTAATCGTTTTACAATACTGGCGTAGATTAATGTTAATGTAATCAATAATTACAATATTAAGGATTTGTTTAACTATTTTGTATTTTGATTTTTTTTTCTAGGAAAATCAATAGCGTATCCATTCACGCAGTTCCGAAACTAGTGTTATTATTTATTCAACAGTTATGCGGGTGATACTATTATGTATACCACCTAAAATCAACAGAACCATTGCATATCTGCTTGCAGCATCGTTGTACCAAATATAACAAGACATTCGCTCTTATTGATCTAAGAGTTAGGTTTAAACATACAATCTCTACATACCTGTAAATTAATATAATATTTTTACAGAACATATAAAAATATTGTGTTCTAGACAGGAACAATGTGATTACTATTAATGACTCAGAAATTATACAGAGATTGGTTAAATTTTAATCTCTCCGCTATCTATCTATGACGTTGGTACTTTTTTTAATAGTATAGCGGACAACGGCGCAGGTGGGTCTCCTATATGGTAAGGAAACACCGCCGCCCATGAATAACCGCGCCACAGTCCGCGTATTAGTTGTGTTGCCGGCTTTTATGGCACTCAAGTGGCATATTTAACGGCTTCTGATATCCTCACTCACTCAGCGAAGCGTTTCACGCTGAGTATTCTGTGAGCCCGAGGTATCACTTCGTATGAGCCGGCCCAATTTGTGCGTCAGCATATGCTTCAGCATGGCTCTCCCATTTCTTTAGCTATCTACGGTGGCTCACCTAGTGTTGCCAGTCATATAATATTAGTTAAATACGACTTTTAGAGTACCACAATCTTTAGATTGTTACTAAACTGGCTTAGTAAGTTTGTGCTAGACCCAATGATTTTTACAATATATTTGCGCGTGAATAAAATCTGTCACACACTATACATTCTCAGAGACATATATTAAAACTTATTCAACTCACATTCCGTTGTTTCAGAATAAATTATACTCTCTTCTAATTGGAAATTCAATGTGATAAAAGATTTCAGAGTGTATTTAAAACCGGAGCGCACTCCTAAAGCGCGAGAAGCGGTTCAGCGTCTAACCACCGAATTATCTTGTCTCTCCAACTATTTGGACATTTCATTCTCACTAACGTTACGTAACGAATCGTTTGAAATTTTATTATAACCAGAGTATTTTAGTTGCTTTGTGATTATTTCATATTAAATTTAATAAATCACCAAATCTCATGTGTAATAGCAATTCAATGGTTTATATAATTTTCACAATTTGGCTTGAAAAACTTTATTTTAACAAATATAGGTATATATTTTGAATTTGGTATGTGCAAAACTCCGCATAAACATTCAATTAGATCTATTAGGAGAAGGGTCGGCAAGACCGAGCCACATGTGACTCCTTGAAGGTACCTCTATAGTTCTAATTTAATGTTATTTCGATTGTTTATGATTTTAAATGTAAATCATATTTTTTCTATTTCCACCGAAATCAGATATTGAACTGCATAAAGTTATATAATCTGAAAGTCTGGTCTCTGGAAGGAATTGACAGTGGCCGGACGAGTGTCTTAATACTGTCGCACTCGTAGGAGTGATATTTTATAGCATATTCGGACGCACTAATTGGACCGGCTCGTCCGAAGTGATACTCTATTAGAGTAGTAGTAGAATAGTAGAGCCTATAGGCTCAGAGAATACTCAGCGTGAAACGGTACTTGTACCTTGTTTCACAGAGTGTATGAATATATCGGAGGCCCTTAAAAGTCGTCTGTCCACCTTGGACACATCTTGTGTGGACGACTCGTCATTATGGTAATTTATTTAATTATATTTCGTAATTTTTATAAGTATAATAAGTAGCTCTGGAATGGTATCCGCAGGGTTCAAGTTTATTCAAGTCATTATTTATTTATATTATTATAATATTCTAACCCAATAATAGGATTTTTAAATAAATTCAAAATATATCAATTGGAAAACAATTTCAATTGTCCTCAGTAGAAGATAGTTTCACCTGTAATTAAAGTTTGTGGCGCAGATAATATCGGCTCTGATTGCCTGGAACTACTTAATTACGAGAAGGTCCCGCTCCCGAGGGAAGGCGATCTGAGACGAGCACTCAAGATTTACTGCTCTTGACCCCACTTGATCCTCCAACAGACACCCGATATATCACGATACACGTAATTACAACGTTAAACATCATTGTCTTTAGAGATATTTGATTGTTCTTAATAGGTATCAATCTACATAAACAATATATGAAATATCCATCAACCATCGAGGCACAATACAACGCTGCATCGCTTTCACCTTGATGTTTATCGTTTCACAACTGAGCGTTTTTACGGCATGTAGTGGGGCGCACCACCTCTCTGTAGAAACAGCAGCCAGAAGGGGCATTTCCAAACCACTTATTCCTTAAAGACCGGCAAACACACCCGCAGCTCTGCAAAGGCTAGAGGGTGTCCATGGGCGGAGGAGCACTTGACCTAGATAAGCCTGATCCTATTAGTTTGCCACTTTTCATATTTAAAAAAAGTATTTTTAATTTTCCAACATCTAATAAGAAAATTTTCTTCTTATTAACTTATTACTAACAGACAAAAGGTAATTTAAAATATTTCTCTATAGCAGATAAAGGGTAGCAGACAAGTCGTAACTTTATGGGGCTCCGCTTCTTCACACAGTGAACACATTACAAGCATTGCTTCCGAGCCCATGACATCACTCCAAAGAAGCTAACCCAATAAGCGCATCAGCGTGGCTCTCAAACTCTCTTAAAAGAAATCCTTTCAAAAAGTAAACACAATTTAAACTGTACATTCTATTCAAACCGGGACTCATATACGGTACCCATCGCCTCACGGTGACACCGTAGACACACGGTGGTGTGGTGACACCGTATCCACCAACATACAGCCTATCCGTATTTTGATACAACAATAGAAGCAGATTACGTTTAAAATAGCTTTGATCAGTGTTTAAACGGACGTGTTTGAATATTCTAAGCGTTCCATTCAGATTTGTAGCAACGGTGAACGACCTATACTGATCCTATATTCTGTATAAATAGAGCCGTTAAATATAGCTGCGTTCATTCTAAAGCGAGTATTGCTTCGTTTTCTTTAATAAACACAGTTAATTGGACTATGATAGACCAACCGTTGCATTTACTGAAATGCTTTTAAAACAGAAAGTTGTCATTTTTTTTAAAAATACCGCTTAATGGGTGTAAAAAACCCGGCAACACAACAAATGCACGGACTGTGGCGAGGTTATCCATTGGCGGCAGAGCTCTATTACCATATAGGAGATCCACTTGCTCGCTTATCCACTATACCTACCATAAAAATTTTAAAAAACATTAGAGTGCAATATTATTTTATCATTTGAAAAATTACAAGCATTCTGAAACGTTCGATAACATTTTTAACACCTTTGTTTAACCCAAACACTATTATAATATAATAATTGCTTTTAACTTTAGCCACGCTACGATTCGATGGAAACTTTTGTTAGAAAATAATATAAATAACGGAACTGCAGGCTAGATGAGCATTTAATGAAATAAAATTACATAGTATTTACAGAAAAGCCCTCAAATGAATAAGAAACGGAGACACGTAGTAACTTAATTGGCCAAATTCATAGCAGGAAAGACGAAAATTCGCCCCCGGGGAACAACTCCGCTCGCCGCTTCACTCTATTAATATTCAAATAAACGAGACTATTTTTCTATCCATTTCCAAGAGTGGGGAAATTCATCCGAATACCTTTACGACGGAAATACAAGACATTATTCTTGTTTGTTTATATTGTATGTACATCCATTAGTAGCTCGCGCATCTTTTGTATGCTTTATCGGTAAACGGAGCAGGTGCGTCTCCTATATGGTAAAAGAACATAAATAGAACATATATGATTGTGTTGCCGGATTTTTATGCCACTTAAACAGCATTTCTTAAGGACCTTCGATATCCTCACTCCTGAGCGAAACACCGTACCGTACCGTTTCAAATACAACTAACATTTCACGCTGAGTATTCTGTAAGCCCGTGATATCACTTCCGACGAGCCCATTTACTATGTCCGCCAATACTTCAGCATGGCTTTCTCACGGCATTATTTGTATCAAAGGAAAACATTATTAATTGAATTACCCAATAAAAGTTTTAACAAATTGAACGTTTTAATTTATTTAAAATAAATCAAATAATCAAACAATTGTCTCAGTGATAGGGGTGTTAGGATATATTAAATGAGTGTATTAAAAAATAATTCCATTTAAAAAACTTTTAACAAATATTGCCAAATGTCGAGGTACTTTGTTGATGACTATGTACGAGATAGTAAATTGTTTTTTCAAACCCCTCTTTATATTTCCAGTTTTAATTGCATGGCGATGGAGGCGGCGGTGAGGCGTACGCCAACCCTGCTTGGATCCCGTAACCTGGAGGAGGAGGGCATTCGCACAACGACGTGTATCCCGTTACAGGCTCGCAGGAAAATCTCCCATTCCTAATTATGGCATTTATTTTTATAGTATGTCGATGATGTGTTTAATTCATATTAATTACTGTATCAAACAATAGGTACCCTTCTACTCGAAGTATAAATATATTTTTTTTATATATTACAGCGGACAACGAACCAGGTGGGTCTCCAATATGGTAATAGAACACCGCCGCCCATGAACAACCGCCCCCGGCTTTTTACGCCGCTTAAGCGGCACTTTTAAGGGCCTCCAATATCCTCACTCACTCTGCGAAACTTAGTACAAGTACCGTTTCACGCTGAGTATTCTGTGATAATTATCTTTAAATATCTTAATTCTATGTTGTTTACTGTTTGTTACTATTAACTGTACAGAGTAATAGTTTCTCTACTTATAACTTAAATAGATTTGCATAAAGCTTACTCCATTTGCAGTTAAAATTTCAATTCTATACAATTCTACGTTCGCAAAAGTAAATACGTAAAAGAGCTCACACTGAACATACATTTTATATTATATTATTATTTTTATCGTCTGTCTTACAATAAGTATTACAAAAGCAATGACCACAAGGATAAAACATGATTGTTCTCAAGAAATAAAATTCTAGCAAGAATAATATGATTAAACTTACTGAGGTCCCCAGGGTGGTATACCTCCACATCGCAGTGTTTGAATTATATTGTAGACGTCGCAAACATTTACATCTTCCTAGAATATAATATACTCGTATGAACAACGTGTTTAATAATCCAATTTCAGTTCAAATTAATAAAATACTAAAGTAAGCTTTATTAAGAATAAGCAAAGATATTTTATTGTTGTTTGAATTGAAAATTAACCTTTTACTTTTGCTTTCACCAAAAATAAGATAATGGCAGACTCAAGTGATAAGGAGCAAATGGTTGTTTTTCATAGTAAATCTAATATGAACGATACAATAGTTGTAAATTATAATTTATTTTCTAATTGAAAGAATCACTGAAATCGTCATAAAAATGTTTCCATCATTTGTAATATTATCGTAAAAGTTATTTTTTATTTAATGATGCCTTACTGTATTTTCTATATACAGCCTTTGTCGTTGTGATTTGAATGTTATCTTTTGTGCAGCCTACATACCACATACCTCATATAAACCAATAAATCTTTGGAAATACCAATCTGAATCCAGTTCCGAAATTAAACACGCGTTTTGGGCAGGCCAATCATCGATAGGCCGAGATAATCTCCTTGATTCGATTTAGATTGGCGTGCATCCAGTCTCACTTACATAGTAATCATCATCAACAACGAACACGGGGGCGTTCGCGCATGCGCCCTGACACTGCACGGTGTCTACGCCGAACATGCGATCAGCTGACAAACTGCCAGCGCAGCAGCAGGTCGCCTCTTCAACTGCTTGGAGGATGATATCCGAACCGCGAAGCATGCACGGTGTAGTTACACATACTTTCACATTGAATTTACCTCTATACCGCCTGTGAAAGAGAGTAATAATTTCAAATATTTTTTTAATTCACTGTAGTCTTTCAATATATTTTGAGGCAGTTGTCCAAGGGCAGTGGTGATCTCTTACCGTAGAGGACACCCGACTACTCCATAGAATTAAATTGAAAAAATGTAACCTTTTTAGCGGGTATATGAACAAGTCATTCATAATGATAGTGAAATATTTTGATACGTAAGTATATTAAATTAAAGCAAATTATTTTATTGCAAAAAGTAATACAACCTTCTTTAAATATTTTTGCTGTCCGTACAAAATATAAACGCTAACCTCTTACACATGGTATAGAAAGTGGCCCATTCGTACACCCTCATACGTGGCATACTAAGTAGTTCGGCGATTTTGTGCATAGCTGATATCGGGATCCAACCAATCTGCCTCTGCGCTATATCTAAAGCCGATGAGACAGCTGACCGCTGACAGCCTTCAGGATAGTTCTGGATGATTGCGCACAATCTCTGGAAAATATATAGATGGAATTATTTATGGATTTAATACATTATGAACTGCCAATTGTGGCAGTTTTTGGTATGGTATAGCGGACAACGGAGCAGGTGGGTCTCCTATATGGTAAGTCAACACCGTCGCCTATTGACAACCGCACCACATTCCAAGCATTGGTTGTGTTGTCGGCATTTTTAAAGGCCTCCGATATTCTCACTCACTTTACGAAACGCGGTACAAGTACCGTTTTACCGTAAAAGCACGTGGTATCACTTCGGACGAGCCGGCCCACTTAGTACATCAGCACTTGCTTCTACATGGCTCATACTTATATTTTGAGAGCCCGTATCTAAGTGATCTATACGATAATGATAAGGCTACCACCAAGAGAGATTACAATAGTTATCTGAGTTGGGATGAACGTTATATAAAAATGTCGTTTGGTAAAAGACCCCCTAAACCAATTACCTTCATGTTAGCTTCTGTAAACTCGAAGGGGGTCTGTGCATTGTTATCATTACTATCACGATGAACAAAAAGCTCTTCGCTATAAAGTTTTTTGCTGCAGGAAAAATTTCTCACCATGAGTGGTATCTAGAAAATTGTTTAGAAAATTTCACAAATTACCAACAAATGTAAATTCTTATCTGAAGGATATAAGGTAAAAAGATAAAGGACTTCAATTTAAATTTAAAGAAACATCGAAGAAAATGTCGTTTTTTTTACAACTTAATGTATACTTACATTTTGTATCAACTTAAATCTATTAACAATCATTATTGTTTTAGGAAAGTTAATTGATATATTAATTATTATAACTTTAAAATACTGAGAAATATCTCAAAACACGAACTGTAAGCATTTAATGCAACTGTCAACATTTCTGACAGATGACAATTTAAAAAAAACTTCTTTAAATATACATAGAGTTTTATTTCAGTTTTCAAAATGAATAAATTAATATTTGCCTTTATTAATTTAAATGTTTTGCATCATAATATGGATTAACAGTACAGAGTGAAATAGTACTTGTACTATGTTTCACTAATTGAGTAAGGTATCGGAGGCTCGCTAACTTATACCGCAACGCATACAAAGCCTAGATGCAACTATATAGTTTGTCTGTGGGCAGTGGTGATTTCAACCATTAGGAGATAGCCATTATTCGTTATATAATAAAATAATAATAATTTATCTCCAATATAAAGGAAGTTTTCACCACATTTTCACTCTATTTGTTTTCTTTAAGAACTTTTCACATGTTTTAAAAACAAAGCACTGTAAATTAAACACTTGTTGCATGATTATCTGTTTCTATTTTCAAAATTGGTATAACACCTGAGCATAGTCTGTAGCCGTTCCAAAAGTCGTTCCCTACGCGGGCGATATTACCGGATATTGGAAAATGATGCTAAAAGATGGTAGTTGTGGGATCAAGACTACTACTAATATCGGTGGATGCAATATCGGGGATCATTCCCATAAAACCGCCCGAAGCGTATATCGGCTACGTTATTGACCTCATAGAAATTCACCGATGAAGCACCGCTTAAGCGATTTTAACATCCTGAGTGTAAAGAGATGTTTATCGGTGCAACCCAGTGACCCCTTTAGTAGAGTTGAGTCAAATGGGTCAAACTTTATCAGTATCTTTACGTGGTTTCATCGTTTTGTCGCGTCTTGAAGTAATTCGGCAAGGATGCTGCACACTGTATATGAAGATTTTGGATTCAAGATATGGTGCATGACTATTGGAGTAATGTAGAAAGCATTCACAATTTTTTTTTAGAATCACTTATACCTAGGTTCTGTAACCTAATGAGTTCAAGATACGAATAATGAAAATACAAATGTAAGTAGTGATTTAAGTTTATATATAGAATTCTGACGTAAGAATGATATTAAAAATGCAATGATATTGTAACTCGTTACAATTTATTTATTTACTTACTCAAACCTATATAAAAATAAAACAAATGTAAACTAATGAGTTAAAATTAAATAGGTAAGTCAAAATTGATCGCCGCGAGCGTCCCTTCCTATACAATCACTAACACAATTCAAGAAAATAAAAAAAGTTTCTGTCACCAACTGAAAACAGCCAAAATAAACAAATAAAAGAGTTGTATATAAGGAGGAAGTATTGTTTACAGATAAAAAAATACTTAAATAATTCAATTAGATTAAATTAGATTAAAATACTTAAAGTATCCCTTCCAACCCTCCAAATTCGTCAACATTATTGAAAGTTGCCAAAAATTTTGAGAGCATCTTAGCTTCATTTTTATACAAGTATACCATCAGAAGCGAGAGGTATCGGGTTTGAATCCCGGTCCGGATAATATAATTTTTTCGGTCTCTGGAATGGCTCGACAGTGGCCCAGTGAGTGCCTTAATGTACCCGCAGGACAGCCATGCTGAACCATATGTTGAAATACTAATTGAGCCGGCTCATCCGAAGTAATGCCACGGGCTAACAGTATACTCAGCGTGAAACGGTACTTGTACTATGTTTCACAGAGTAAGTGAGGATATTGGAGGCCCTTAAAAGTCGGCGTAAAATACTGGCTACACAACCATTCCGAGGATTGTGCGCTGTTGTTCATAGGCGGTGGTGTTCTCTTACCATATAGGAGACCCACCAAGTTGGCACGGTCAAAAACACGGGCAAAAGCAAGTAGTTGAGAGTAAGTGTGTTCGACATTTTGTATTTCGAATTAATAAGTCGTTCTTGGAGGAAAACAAGACGGTAATATTTCTTCCAAAAATCAATTTGTTGTTGACTTCGCCGCTCGTTCAACTTATTTCATTGAAACATATTTCAAACAGCTGCAAGAATTTTCATTTTACAATGACAAATGTTATAAATTCTGTCATTTACAGTATTGTTATTTGTTTATTTAAAAACATTTTATATAAATAAGTATTTTCTATATTTTATTTTTGCATTTCGTAAAATATGTGACGTTACACCCAGCGGCTTCAAAGTAATTTGGTTCCAATAAAGACGTTAATTTACCTAAAATAAAATGTTTTATTTTAAACAGATTTTTACAAAATGATTTTTATTATTAAACTGTTACGGCAATAATATATTAAATAACATTTCAGCTACGAATTTATCGAACACAATTCATTTATAGTTAAATAATACAATATATTTTATATGTTAAAGAATGAAATAAAATTGTCAGTTATTCAGCTGAACTAACGTTTTGTTTCAAGCTAATAGACGTAAGACTTCTGCCGTTGTGACCATTACTTACGAAGACATAAGCCAGACCAGCATTATAATAGATTATACTTTAGCAAGAAAAATACGAGTTTTTTAATACTGAAGAAAACAACTCTAGCCTTTTATATAATTAATATAAACGTTTTTTTCCTTGAAAGGCTCACACCATTCTGCCTCTGATAGGCGCTCGCATTCAATGTTCTTTTAAAAAAAAAAGATTTGCTTTTTTAAAATTTAAAAAATTCATCAAATTCTTACCATAAATAGAAATAAAACAAAATTAATCTCTACAAAAGCTTAATTAACTATCTTGGGAGAGCCATGCTGAAGCATATGCTGACGCACAAATTGGGCCGGCTCGTCCGAAGTGATACCACGTTCTCACAGAATACTCAACGTGAACCGGTAGCAGTACGTGAAATGGTACTTCTACTTTCTTTCGCTGAGTTTGTGAAGATATCGAAGACCCTTAAAAATGGCGTAAGAATGTCGGCATCACAACCAATGCGTGTACGGCGGAGGCACATTACTCCTTTCGTCGTTCTTTTACCATATAGAAAACCCACCTGCTCCGTAAGAAATATATTGCCTATGTATTGAAGCAATATCTAATGCTCAAGTCTCACATGACACACATATTCATCTACAATATTATTCTTGTTTGATTCAAATACTAGTGTAGCAAAAAAAATTACAGCTATTTCAAAATGTCAAAGCAAAATTTTTATATCAAAAACTTTATTCTAACATTTAACACAATTTTTAATTTGTCAAAATAATGATTTTCAAGTTCAAATTTTCAAATGAGTTCAAATTTATCTGTACGTATCATCATTTTAAAAATGTAATACTTTATACTGTTACATATGAATAATATGTTAGCAAAAAATAAAGAAAGATTATTGCGATTTGATATACATAAGCCGTTTACTTTAATTTCTGAGATATACAAAAAGCAATTTATATAATGTGAAAAGTATATAATAATAAGATGAAAAACGTTTATCAAAGCCGAGTGAAATTATTTTATCCCGGGGTAAAGCTGACGCAATGAAAACGAATCTCTCCAAAGTGCCATGACATCAGAATCCTGAAACCCTACTCATTACGTTATCGAGTTTCCTCGAACCCTTTCTTTCCTTAGAATTATGTTTGAAAAATAAACATACTTGATTGAAATGAAGTTTACACGTCCCAACAGTTTTTACCCGGCAAAAGAGTGCTCTAATTTTAAACCATAAATTCGTGAGTGTGAACTCTGCTTCGAAAATGGTTCCCCGAAATGTATTATTACGTATTTTTAATACATGATGTACCATAATAGAAACAATTTCTTTATTAGAAAGAATTATTTTTTATATTATAGGTTATGACAGGCAAGTCCATTGATTAGATAAGCACTGCCCATGGACAACCGTGCAATAATTTAAGCTTTGGTTCAATGGAGCAGGTGGATCTTCTATATGGTAAGAGAACATCGCCGCTAATGAAAAACTGCGCCACAGTCCGCGCATGGTTGTGTTGCTGGCTTTTTCTCTGCTTTACCCGGCATTTTCAAAAGCCTCCGATATCCTCACTGACTCTGCAAAACACTGTACAAGTACACGTTAACGCTGAGTATTCTGTGAGCCTGTGGTATCACTTTCTACGAGCCGGTCCAATTAGTGCGTCAGCATATTCTTCAGCATGGCTCTTCCACGTGTTAGTTTTGATAGGGTATTACTACTAAATACTTAGATTCGATATATTATAGTAGTTCTATTGTATAAAAATATATTTAACTTTAGTCGATTTGTAAGGTAAAACTGAACAAGGAAATCGTCATAAAAAAGCAATTACTGAAATTTGGTCACACCCTAGCAGACAAAAGAGGGTAAGTACTTTTTCACTCATTATCCTTATTGAATTTCCTCTTCTTTTTATCAACATAATAATGTATATTGCCTTTTTTATATTTATAAACCGAATGCAATACACTATTTAAGAGCCTCGAAGCTAAGTGGTCTTAAAAGCTTACAACGAAACGAGAGGTATCGGATTCGATCCTCAATCCGAATAGATAAAATTATAAATTATTCGATCTTTGGTAAGGCTTTAAAGTGACCAGTCTTAATATCAATCGCACATCTCACAGAATACCAGCTTGACACAGTACTAGGACTCTCCTTCTCTTGGCAGCTCTTGAAATAAAAAGCCGGCAGCATAACTAAAAGCGTGGTTTGTGGCGCGGTTGTCTATGGGTGGTGTTGGTCTAAAAAAAATATTATTATCGCTCTTTAATAAGTATAAATATAACGTAAAATGGATTATTTAGGGAGATGTAACGCAAAATCTATCTTTAGCTACATAAACCTAAATTGTATAAGAACAGTTTAAAACATGTTCTGCAAGTAACTTGCTATTTTAAAGAAAACTTACATTTTAGCAGTGTTCTTCAGCTGTTTGCTCCTCAATAACTTTTCCATTTAAACTTGATACAACTTCCCTATCGTTACATTAACCGAATCTGACTATAATTGACAATTAATCCGTGCAATAAAATTATTGTTTTATGACGAGATTATTTTCATACAATCGTTGTAAATAATCCAATATTTGTTGAAAATATTACAGTTTCATTGCACTTTAATTATAATTTTTGTTAAATTGACAATACTTATATATATTCTGGTATTCGTATTGTAAAAAGGTATAAATTTTTATATCAAACTAAGTGTTTCGCTAGTCATTACTACATTATTTTTATTAGATCGATATTTTTAAATAATCAGTTTCATTTATTTCTTTTACAAGAAAGGTAATAAATAATTATTTGAAAAAAAACCCGATATTGTACTTACCCCGTATCCATTATGGAAATTTTGATTAGAAACAAATATTACACGGGCCGTGTACCGCGTGCGATGTTCATATTCCGGGTACAGAAAGCGCCTGCCGAGACAGATAACAGTATAATGTCAATCTCTGCAGGACTCCTTCATTTTGAGAGGATCAAAGTTACGAGCAAGGATTATAAGGGTCTAAGATAAGCTTATTTTATAAAGCCTAAATTTGTACCTAGCTCCTTTGTTGAGATGATTTCACTTTTTGCAAATATCCGGGCCGGAGCAATTTTACAAATTAACTTGGACAAAATATTAAGCAGTACAATGGTACGAAGATGTTTGATATATCTAGGTTTTTTATTGTATAGCGGGAAACGGATCACATGGGTCTTCTCTATGGTATCAGAACACCGCCGCCCATAGACTACCGCGCCACAACACGCTTTGTATGCGTTGCCAACTATTTACGCCGCTTGAGCGGTAAAACTTCACGCGGCTCTGATATACTCACTCAGCCAAACACAGTACAAGTAATATTTTACTCTGATATTCTGTGAGCCGATGGTATCGTTTCGGACGCGCCCACCCAATTAGTGCGTCTCGAACCCTCACACACACATTACATCTGAAAATTAATTTTGTATTTTTTTAAAATTATTATATATATTCGAACCTCATTAAAGTTATTCATTTACGATTTAAATTTTATAAACAGGATATTAGTTTTATAAAATACTAACCATATTATAAATAGTGAGATTGTTGAAATTGCATTCATTCTCGTTATAATAAAAATAAATAATATATATTTCAATTTTGTTTAGTTAAAATTAAAAAACTTTCAGTTATAAATCTTTGAGATATACAATAAAGTTCTCATCAAAGCATTTTCTTCTTGTTTTTGTAAAGGATGCGATTGACATGCAACCATAGTAAAAGTTACTATGGTTGTATCCGAAACGTGTTGAATTTATATAACACTTACATATAAAATCGAGAACATTTACCGACGTTTAAGTTAGGAAAATATTCTTATTATAGCGATCTTTATAATTATGAATGAATGACAGTTTAGGATACATATTTCGTTATCACTATGATAAATGATGACGTAATATGAAAATTGCGAACGATTCGGGAGGTTTTTGTATGAACACTTATGTTTTTGGAGACCCTCGTCAACGTTTACGTATTATGAAGATTAACTTTTCATAAAATTTACAAGCAGTATACGATATCGATTTTTTTATGGGAGTGGTGGCAAACGAGCAGAAGGTTGAGCTAAGATAAGCTGTCCTCCGCCCATGGATAGCCCTAGCCCTTGCAGAACCGCAGATGCGTTGCCGGTTCTTTTCTTGAAGGTCCCCAAGTCGTATTGGTTTAATACCTCGGCTGGCAGCTGATTCCATAGAATGCTGATGCATAGAATAAATTGCCTTAAAAAACTCTCAGTTGTGGAACCATAAACATCTAGATGATAACGATGAAACTTTGTATACCGCCTCGATGTGCGATGAAGAAATCAGAATTAATACACACAGATCTTTTATGATAAACTTTCATAGACTTTAATATTTTACTTTTTTACATACCTACTATAGCGGACAACGGAGCAGGAGGGTCTCCTATATGGTAAAAGAACACCGCCGATGGAAACTTACGGATAAAACAAAAAAAATTAAAGTAACAAAGTCTACATAGCCCACAAGGTTTACTTAAATGTTTTGCACGGAAACAAATTTTGTTATTTCGTAAAATATAAATGAAAATTGTCACCTTGTAGCTGAAGTGAAAACCCTTACCTGTTCTTTCGTCCTAAATGTAAAATTTTAATTTATTTAAAGCTCCTTATCTTGAATACTTGATTTCTTATCGGATGAGACATGTTAAAACGCACAAAACGCACCCTGAGAGCAAGTTGACATCGTGTAGACGTTATTAACAATTGTATTATCTTTACAATGGCTGTAAAAACAATTCAAGTAACATGCTAGGCTTATGTTCCCAAAATACAATATATACGTCAAGCTAGTACGTTACAACCTCCTTTACCTATTTAATTGCCTTATGTGTAATAAATTAAATAACCATATATTATTAAAACATTTCTTTAATATATAAAAATATTAACGTTACATGTAATATTACTAATAATTTAACAGATTAGTACTGTGTACAAAAACTAGATCATCTAATATCTAATCATAGGTTCCGATAGAAATTTTAAATTCTTTATTTTTTTTTACACCTACATTTTCAACAGTACTCATAGACATATAAAAGACGTACCGCAAGTGGTGTAGCGCTGGTTTTCAGCTGCCCTTTTGCTCCAACATCTCAACACACACAAAACACAAGAAAAATTCTTTATTTAACTACAAATGTTATATTAATTAATTTGTACAAAAACAGTAAAATATTTTCTTTAATAAGATTGTCGTTTTTATCAGCCATAAAGAGAGTATCAATACTGCTTTGGTTTTTTTCGTTGTCAACTCACACTAAGCCTCTAGAATTGTAAAGCAAAATCCCCTCGTCTTGACGCAATGCGTATCTATTCGAAGGGAGTTCCTTCCATGCGTGAAACATTAACAAGCTTTTAGTACTTCTTAATTATTCGAAACCAAGTTAATAGAAAATATAGAGGGAAGTATTAAAGCAAATTTTAATTAGAGGATGGTATAAAATCATCAAAATAATGGATTCTATTAAAACAAGATTTATTGCGTGACTTTGTTATACACGTATGTTTAAATACTAAATACAGAGCAAATAATTCATAGCAAACAAGGAGCCCCTTGTCGTTCAGCACATATTGAATTTAATATTTGTATTGCGCACCTTGAAGGTTGAAACATTAATCCGTCCTGTTTGCTTTGACCCACTCGTGGGAGACTGCGGTACCCTTGTGGGTATGACATCTTCAAAGAAGCTTAGCCTTAACCTAGTGAAGCTTAAAATTTCATTGCTTTGTTAGATAATCGAGTATAATCTGTGCAGATCGTTTTCATTGTATAATAATTTATAAGTTATTCGGTTTATGAACTAGCCGGGCGAGTGTCTTAATATTGTCGCACCCGTGGGAGAGCCATGCTGATGCACTAATTGGGGCGGCTCGTTCGAAGTGATACCATGGGCTCACTAAATTCTCCGCATGATACGGTACTTGTATTGGGTTTTGTAGAGTGATTGAAGATATCGGTGGCCCTTAAAAGTGCCGCTTAAGCGGCGTAAAAAGGTCATAAATCCAAAACATTTTAAAAACTTCGTGCTTACAGCTTATAGCTTATAAAACCACCATTTTTATTTAACGAG
>DWCF01003780.1:0-18555 GCA_018230265.1 Delias oraia
GTACAGAGACACGTTAAACTTACTAGCGCTCCGTTGTGCGTTAAGCATTTATTTTTATTTTATTTATTTAAATTTATGTTTATTTTACAATTTTCATCTGAAAAACTTCTTGTGCATGGCTCATCTAGTTTAATATATATAAGATCTTTAATTTCGATTTGTTATCTTTAATGTTGCTTTGCTGTTAACAAAGATTTTATTTATTTTTAACATATTGAATTGAAATTGCTCATATCTGGATTACACACTATGAAATTAATACAAATCTATTAATAAACAAACGACATTAGTATTTATTGTCCTATGGATTATTTAACAATAATTTTAATATACGTAGTAAATTTCCATTCTTATGGTGTAATGACGCTTTTAGATCAGAAAGCCTTCAAAAACAATATGCCGTTTCGTTTACAGACAGTGACAGCGCTAAACGCCATATTTCAAATTTAGAAATATTATTAGAATATAATAGATTTCTTTACATATGTTATGTATGTATACCTTCTGACAACATAATGTGTACACTGATAACAATATGTTAATAGGATTTGAGGTTAATAGAACTTTTGATACCAAATCAAACATTCATTTATGGAACAACCATTAACCATTACTATGAATAATAAATTATTACCGTCTAAAGACCAAATTGCTATAATCTTTGGCTATATAATTGATCACGATTTATCGGAACTATTGACATAATTTCGGCGAGTAGGTAATAGGCATTTATAATCATCTCAATGAGAATCATAATTTAATATGAAAATTAAAGATATTCTTTATGTTTCAAACCTGTGAATTCATTTGTTTTTGTTATACACATTTAAAGGTAAGAGATACTGCCTTGTTTGATAAATTAATTATTGCAATATTATTTATTTATTACGATAAAAAAAGAGCGCACCTCCATCTCAGAACGGGCTGAGCATGTCAATGCATGGAGGACCGCTTAACCTAGATGAGACTCCTGCTTAGTCTGCCGATTTGAATAAAAACATGACATTACATGCTCTCGTGTCTTTCAATGTGAATCGAACCTGTTTTCAGTGTCAGACATGAGTGACTCAGCTACTGTGTAAAAACTCGTACGTTAAATTACCAACGTTAAACCTTCCGTTAATAAATAAAAAGAACCGTAAGTAGGTTTCGCGTAAGGTTGCATTTATTAGTCTCGGAAAGTGGGGCTTAAGGTCGAGCGGTATTGATATTGGTCTCACTGGGTGAAGCCGGAAATTGGTTGAATTGCGGTAATTAATTCTTCCAGGATTGTCCTTAATCGATTAATGAAGTCTTATTGAAGCTCAGTGTCTCAAATACACTACCGGAACGTTGAATTTTGGTTGTTTTTTTAAATTGATGATTTTACGATGAAGCTAAAACTTCTAGTACCTAGGTCTCCTTTTAAGCTTTATTAATACTACGTATTCAATATTAAAAACATGATCGTCACACTTTTTTGTATGGTCGTGCGATGTAAAAACAATCTAACCAAATTTTTCTGCAAAAATATGACTAATAAAACCAAATGTTCGCCAAAATGGACTCATATATATAATTATAGTTCATCTGTCGTTCCCACGCGACAATGTGTTTAGCTTACTATTTGACAACGTCATTCTTATATTTTCTAATACATATAAAGTCATAGCGTTGTTAACACTTTCGAAACGGTTTGACTTGTTTTTTTTTGTTGAATTTTTTTTCATATTCTTCATACTTCTAAGTGATAAGAGTGGTATATAACACTTTTTTAAATTTTGTGAATGATTTACTATTCAAAACTAAGTTATTACATATAAGGCTATATTTTCACAATTCCACCACTAATTTTTAAAAGCGATATTAGTAATTGAATAATTTGTATGTCAAAACAATGTGTGCCGAGTTAGCTAGAGTATTTATATTATAGAGTTATTAAGCCTATTAGGTGTGGGTGTAAACTTGTTTAAGAAGCCTTCTATCGGAAGGTTTATAAAGAAAATGTTTTCCTCAACAATTTTCTCGCTACCAAACTCTTATCAATTATTGTTATAATGTATTTATTATACTTATAATGTTGACATCTTTTGAATTTTGAGACCTACTCGGGATGAAGAGAATTCATTTTGTTCAGTTTTTCCTTGTATATTTTATGTGAATTAATCGAGTCTTCGCGTGGATTCATACATCTATTATACGTCTATTTCGTTTAGATTACCACTGAAAAATAAGCTTTTAATTACTATCATTTATGCGTTTCTTAAGTAATTTTGTAACGCGCACCATCACTCTGTGGAATCAGCTGACTGCAGAAGTATTTCCAAATCAATACGACTTGGGGACCTTCAAAGAAAGAGCGTTCTTAAAAAGTCAGTACCGCACCCTCGTAACAGAAAGGGCTGGGATGTCCATGGACGGACGTCCGCTTATCCTACGCGTGGCTCCTGCTAATGTCTCCCCATTTTCATAAAAACAAAAATTATTTTACATTTTATATATGTATTACATGTTAAGATATCTCGTGTTGTGGGCTATTTTCAGTTGTATTTATACGATATACATACTTTTACTTATATATAATTCATTGAAACATTAAGAAGAGCGTTTTTCATCGATTTCTCTCTGAAAATGGCAGATGCCCATCCGAGGCTAATGATAGTTAGAAAACCGGCTTCCGTGTGACGCGCGCGAACGGCGTGCTCGGCGACTTATGGCTCGTGCATTGTGTCAGTAGCGCTTTTCGCGTGATCACAGGTGCACTAAAGCTGCTATAGTCATTGTGTCACGGTATATCAATCATACGACTGTTTCGTTGTCGCCTTATCACCAAGGATTAATTGGATGTGATTTGTGGTCAGTGTTGAGTCTACTTAGGCGTGGTACCGGTATGTGTTTACTGTCTTATCACAATTACAATATCATAGACACTGTCGCTAGAGAGAAAGTTTATCTAAATCGAGTAAACGAGCCAGCCAGCACAGCCAGTCGAGCTTTCGAAAAGTTTTTGCACAAGAATTTGAAATAGCGGTCCTCGTAGCGGGATCGCGATATCGAGTTCCCGTACAAAAAATATCAACGGCGAACGGGCGTTGTTTTTTTTTAATTTTCTCAATTACAGCGTTATCATACAGCGTGAGTTGTGACCGTTGTAATGATCTAGACATGACCTTAACGTTGTGAATATTAAACGTTCGACGGACATGTTCTGTACTTAAATAGCGCGTGTCAACGAACTTTATAGTCTCTCAATATTATATTGGCAAAGAAAGTCTTGACTTAAGCTGTAGCCATTTTAAAAAAATATTTTTTTTTAAATTTTATAGCGGCAACGGAGCAGGTATGTTTCTTATATGGTAAGAGAATACCGCGGTCCGTGAAAAACCGCGCCACAGTCCGCGCGTTGGTTGTGTTGCTGGCTTTTTACGCGGCACTTCTAAGAGCCTCCGATATCCTCACTCACTCTGCGAAACTCAGTACAAGTACCGTTTCACGCTGAGTATTCTTTGATCCTGTGGTATCACTTCGAACGAGACGGCTCAATTAGTGCATATGCTTCAGAATGTCTGTACCACGAGTGTATATGCATTATGTCTAATATATCTGCATTATGTCTCAAGCAGGTAGATACTGCAGCTTAAGTAACTGTCCAAATGAAATTGGAACAGTGTAGTTTGAAACAAAATCGTCTGCCAAAATCGTTTTTAAATTGTAATACGGTTGATGTCACTAAAAATACTAATGTTGAATCATTCTCTGGTGCATTTAAAGTTCGATTTCAGAGTAACAATATTGAAATTATATGACATTTGTACCGTATAAATCAATCTTAAATCGTGATTAATTTTCTTCAAAACTCATGATGAATTATCGTAATGTTTGGGAGGTTGTAATTATGGGTGTAATAACAGCTTTAATAAGGTCGATGCCATGGAAATGTATGCACATAAACATGAATTCTGTAAATCGATTTTATTTTATAAAAGATTTCTCTTCCGTAATTTGCATACGATGTCTCTTCGTTATTTATGCCAAAATGTCTTTCTTGTTAATCACCGTTCACATAAAACTTATATCCTCAATGCTGAACTGAATTTTAATAATATAATATTTAATAAATGCATATTTAGTCACTAATTATTATTGTCAATTTTGTGTTTTTGAAAGGATTTTCCTATAAATTGATTATAGTTGCAGAAAAGTAAAAATAACAAAATATATTATATTTACTTGCATTACAAGCTAGGTGTGTATATAAAGAAATATTGTCTTCAAGGCTCGTAGCTAGGTGGTTTAATAAGTCTACCATGAAGCGAAAGGTATCAGGAAAGAGCCATGCTGAAGCATATGCTGACGCACTAATTGGTTCGGCTCGTCCGAAATGATACCACGGGTTCACATAATACTCAGCGTAGTAGTAAATGGTAGTTGTACTTGAAAAGGCGCTTCTACTTTGTTTTGCTGAGTGTGGATATCTGAAGCTCTTAAAAATGCCGCTTTGGTGGCGTAAAAAGCTGGAAACACAACGAACGCTCGGACTGTGGCGCGGTTACCTTGGGGGGCGGTGTTTTCCTACCATATAAAAGATCCATCTGCTCCGTTGTCCGCTATAACATAAAAAAAAGAGTTTTTTTAATGAAATTGGGCAGCCAAACGTGCAAGAGACTCATCTAGGATAAGCGGTCCTCCGCCAAAGGATACACCCACCTTTAGCCTCCAATCGCTAAACATCGGCGCTCAGCCACTTGTGGTAAGAAAAACAGCCGATCGTTCCCCTTTTTTAAAATTATCTTAATAATTTTTGTGTATCCTAATTTATAATTTTTATTATTGTTTGGAAATACCTCTGCAGGCCGCTGATTCCATAGAGTAGTGGAGAATTGTTTATATTTTTTACCTTTACCTGTACCTTGAACCTTTAAATTTAATGAATAATTATATAAAGTATGTATTACTTCAATATTTTAAATAATACGTACTTGTATCGGTAAGGTAGGAACCCTGAACTGTATCCGCGACTCCTTGTACAAAAGGTGAATCGTTTAAGTGAAACTGGCTTTCAATAAAATCCGGTCTGACGTTACCTATATTAACTTGTGCATACTGTGTACATTTAAAAATTAATAACAATAGTTTTTTGTCGCTACACGACCTACTTCTGACTGGTTTTTGTTATAAGGAAGTGTCGGTGTTACCTTCCTTTTTATAGGCTTTATTAATAGTAATAACAAGCCTTTGTCTTAACGAAATGAGGTGTATAAAATAAAATATACGGAAATACACGATAAATTAGTAGACTCAAAAGATTTTTGTGTTAATGTTAAAGTGACTATTTACTCGACTAAATATATAACTGTGTCAATATATTATTAAGCATAATTACTTAAAAGACCGACAACGCCATGCAGGCCCAGTAGAAGCTACCGGTGTCTATGGGCGAAGAATCGTTTATCCTAGGTGAGCCTTCGTCTTCCTTTTCAACCTGATTTTAAAAATAACCCATAATTGCTCGAAATATATTGTTAAAATGGTCTCCCAAGTAGGAGTTTTATTAATTATGGCATATCTCGTTTATAATTTAATATCTTATATTCCATTGAAATTTAGGGTAGCATTTTCAAATTATTGTTCATTATCTTGAGAAATAGTAACTTTTTATAATTATCTTACTTTGCCTAAGATAAATGGCAATATTGCTTTACATATTAGAATTTTCATCAAAATGTTTCACATAGGAAATGATGATTTTTTCGTCGCTTGAACGGTATAATTTCAAGGGCCTCCGATATCCTTATTCACTCAGTGAAACTCAGAAATTGTACTGTTTCACTCTGATATTCTATGTTTATAATAAAACTAACATAGGGGTAGATCGTATCCCTTTTTGAAAGTATAAAATCAAACATTTTTGCTTTTTTATGTTTTAAAAAATAAAAGTTACTCTCGATTGAATGTTTTTAGGTACTTGATTCTAGTTACAGCCAGTATGTTGTAGTTTAATTAAAATTAAAATGAACCATTTTACAGATAAAAGCTTAGAAAAAAACCTCCCGGTTTGTTATAACAATGGTTTGTGAATGACAAAGCCGCGATCTTATCGTAATATACACCAAATAATGAAAGAAGAAATTTTGGTTTTCTGATTCTTGTGAGTACAATTAGTATGACAACTTGTGTTGAGAAATGAAACTACTATTATTCGTATAGAAATATCAAAATTATTTGAGAATAAAGTTAAAGCGACCTTAAAATGCTCTAAAAGGACAAAAATAATTTTTGTTACGTAAATAATTATCTTTTTAAAATAATTAATCGAGTTTTATAATGTCGCAGCGGGATTCTCTCGTCTGACATTTCATTTGTCTAAATCGCTCCACAGACAGCGAGATAGGAGTAGAACAAAGGAAAAAAATACGCGTCGAATTGATTACCTCCTTTTCTGTTGATTGTCGGTTAAAAAGACAACAAGCGAGATAACTCGATAATATATTATCTTAACAATAAATACAAATTGGTTTTTTTAAATTTTTCTTTAGTTTTTGGAAATTTCTTACTTTTTCCAATGTCAAGATCGTGTTTTGATCATGTTTGAAGTGTTTCATTGAAAGGAACGTTTCAAGTAAATACGCAATGCTCACATAAATTCCTCTGTCAACTCCCTTCTACAATCAAAGCGATAGAGAAGAAGTCTGACCCCCACTGGCTCCGATGTCCTTACGGCCAATGTCGGGCTATCGGGGTTCGCTCTTAGCCTAAGAGCTAAAAAAGGGTTCTAAACTTATACGATACTACTTATGCATATTATATCACTCTCCTGCTTATGTGCACATGTTTTTGCCAAAACGAGACAACACTTTTAACAAAGTGTGTAAGGGGATAAATAAGGAGGACGGAATGAGGTCGTGCGATTTCTTCATTTCTCATTAGACTCGATTCTTGTTTACATGTAATAATGCTTTAGAAATCGATACGCACAAATTAACGTCACCGGTATTAACACTTAGGTAAGTAAACCAAGACGACACGGATATATATACATAAGAAGAAATGGAAAAATTCTAGACTGTTTTTAAATTCAACCATAAAGATTGTCTCCGACGTATACGAGGCCTCGTAAGGGCATCGTGTAATAGACGTTTAGTAAAAACACTTGCACTTTTACGGTTGTGATCCCAAAGTGGTTTTCCCACCCTAAAAATGTATTAGATAAATTGAAAAATCTCTCTTCTAAAAACGAAAAACATGTTAGAAGAGAGGCTGAAAGATTCACAATTTCAAATTATAAATTCACCCATAGATAGTCCCAGACGCATTATCAATCCAGAAGAAAGAAAAATGTTGTTTTGTAATATTGCACATATATATTACGTATTGTGCAATATTCTAACTTACATGAAATATTGTATAATTATTAGTGCAATGCAACTTTCAGGCTATGACCGCGCCTCTGCACTTTGACATATTAAAATAGTTAGATATCTTTATTGTATGAATACAAATATTAAATTTTTTGTTTATATAATGATTAATTTATGTATTTTTATGTCCTTGTTAGGTCGCGCTATAACGGCAATATAACCAACTGCGTATTCCTTTAAAATAAAAGCCGACGACCGCCTTTGAATTTTTATATATTAAGTGTACGGCACGCTATACTTAGCGTGAAACGGTAATTGTACTGTGTTTCGCATAGTGAGTGAGGATATCGGAGTCCCTCAAAAAAGCCGCTTAAGTGGTGTAAAAACCGACAACACAACCAGGGCGCTAAGTGAGCCGCGGTTGTTCATGGGCGGCGGTGTTCTCTTACCATAAAGGAGACCCGCCTGCTCCGTTGTCCGCTATAAAATAATAAAAAGAAACATCTTAAGATTATCGATGTTAGTTGTAAGAAGATTTGACTTTTTGTTTCTATAATTACTAATTAATGTATATTTTTATGTCCGTGTCGGGTCGTGCGATAAAGCCAGCAACCTACCAAGTGTTTTAAAACGTGTATGCATAGTTATTTCGAAACTGTGTCGCACAGATTAACGTAAATAATATATAATATGAAATGGAAACTTTCTGGCTTTTCAGACGTCAGTGTTTACGTCTAAAGCGTTGTAAATATTTACAATTGTCATTATCGTTCTAAAGCCACGCTTTTAGTCGGTGACAAGATGTGTCTTAACTCTTTTTTATATAACTGTTATTATTTTCTATTGATTCGCTTCGTTATACAGATTTTCACAAACATAATATAGTAAAGCTACGCAATATTTTAAGGTAATCATTTAATGAGCTATAATTAATTTGCGAATTGAGTTATTATTAATGAAATGTTCTATTGTTATAATGTTAGTATATTTTACATATTCTACAACTTTTATTTCCCCTTTGATCGGTCGAGGTGTTCTTTGTAAATATGATCAATTATTATTTTAGTTTCATGTTTACTCACTAAAACGCAAAAGTTATTTATACATTTTTTATCTTTTTTATAGTATAGTGGACAACGGAGCAGGTTGGTCTCCTATATGGTAAGAAAACACCGCCGCCCATGGACAACCGTGCCACACTCCGCGCATTGGTTGTGTTGCCGAATTTTTACTCTACTTAAGTGGCATTTTTAAGGGGCACCGATATCCTCACTCTGCGAAACACAGTACAAGTACCGTATCACGCTGAGTATTCTTTGAGCGCGTGGTGCCACTTACCACGGCTCTGGCCCAATTAGTGGCGTCAGCATATGCTTCGGCATGTGTGCAAATTATTTCCCGTTTGTTTTAACGTTTCAATTATCGAAGATGTGTGATCGATGTGTATTATTATTTAATTTCTGCGCTATTTATCTTTTTTAATTTATTCACGTTGAACGCCCGTTCGCTATGCGGATCCGTTTGTCCAACAAAGCGCTTTTAGCGATGCGCTGTTAACGATTTGTGAGGTATATTAATCAGCGACAGCGCTGCATCGCTGATAGGATGGCTTATCTGTCATATCTGTACGCAGACGTGTGAATTGGGGTGTGAGAAATGTACGTGATGAATAGAATAACCTAACACGCATTCTATGATCTATGGCCTGGAATTTATCTTTACCTATACCCGCCATTTTACTTTTTTCACGGAACCCTAATCCTCAAGAAGTTTATAATCGCGGTATGTACTTTGCGCAACAAGATTATCAGTGGGTTTCTGATAAAAGTTAGTTCGGACATTTTGGAGATTAGGTGTATACTTTGACGAAACAATGTTGGGTTAAATAACAAATTCTTGAGCTGAGTTGTTCTGTAATTTATCTCAATCTACTTATTTATACGGAAATATAATTTAGGCTAATTTTTATTATATTTATTGTTTGTATTACGGTATAGCAGGCAAGAAAGCAGGTGTGTCTCTTTATATGGTAAAAGCATACCTCCAACCACAGACAGCCACGCCAAATTCCGCGCATTGGTTGTGTTGCCGGCTTTTACTCGGCTTAAGCGGAATTTTTAAGGGCCTCTGATATCGTCACTCACTCAGTAAAACATAGAAGTACCGTTTCAAGTACAACTACTGTTTCACGCTCAGTATTCTGTGTATTATTGTATAGTTATGATTAGTGTATATCAATGTCTATATAGAAAACAAAATTGGGTTAGTTACATCATTCTTAACTCAAGAAAGGCTAGATTCTCATAAAATTTGTTATGGAGGTAATTTTAACATCTTGGATTAACATATAGGCGACTTATTATACGACTACAAAAATGTATATTCATGTTTTTATGTTATCGATTTTTCAGTTTTACGGTTCCGAGGCTTCCTGATACTCAGGTCAGGTGGCGTATCGGTTAAGACGTCTTCCGAATACTCTTGTAGCATCACATTAACACGATTGTCGTCAATACATTTATCTTGATTCATAATGGATGATGGCATGTATCATAGAGTTATCTGAGGTTATCATTGAATCACGGGTATTGCAAAGAACGTGACTGTATGTAAAGTAATACAAATATTTACTACGAAGAACAATTATGATATACATATATATATTTTACTATGAATTCTTTGTTCTTTACACCAATCTATAACCTTAAAGCCATTGTATATTGAGTTGATAGGTCATGGGCAAACCTGAAATATACTTACGTGAAAGACCTTTAACGTGTTTCGATGGTTGAGTGAGAATACTATACGCTCTAAGTTTAAACACTAAGAGGCGGCAACATACCCATAGTACGGATTGCCGCGCTATCTGGCGGCTCGTTACTAGGAGTCACCGTTATTAACTATATAGGTTATGTTTAAAATTTATATAAAAAGACAGAAAAATTACCTATATGGGTGGGCTATTACATGCCTTTACAAAAGTGTCGATGTTCAGCGCCCCCTTTGCACTATTAAGGAATTATAAACCATATGTTGGGTTTTGAACTGCATATTAAATGTATGTTAGGCGGTACACTCGTGGCTAAACAGTTCTGGCTAATGTATATAAATATTTCAAGTGTTGGAAAAACAATATGTTGACCGTTCCTTGCCTTCCGCATTTACCTTACATTTAGGCCTTACATTTTTTTTATTCTATATCGGACAACGGAGTAGTTCTCCTATATGGTAAGAGTATTCTCTTACCACCGCCACCCATTAAAAACCGCGCCACAGTCACCGCTTTGTTCTTGTTGCCGGCTTTTTACGCCGTTTAAGCGGCATTTTGAAGGGCCTCCAATATCCTCACTCACTCCGCGAAACACAGTACATGTACCGTTTCAGGCTGAGTATTCTGTGATTGCGCCCGTGATATCACTACGGACCAGCTGACCCAATTAGTGCGTCAGCGTAGCTCTCCCACGGGTGAATATACATTTTTATAGTTCGAAACATTTGCTTCTATAATCCAGGAAACGATGCTGCCAGTGTCTTCCCGTTCACACTTAGTCAGTTCTACGAGACCCCTATATGAGACTAATCTATGCGTCGGCATCGTACAACAAGAAATACGTCTTCCTGGAGTTTTAATCGAAATGTTTAATGCAATTTGCAAGTTTAACAACAACCAACACCAACACTTTCTTGAATTCATTTCGAATATATAATATATATTACATTATATATATATAGATATAGATATATAATGTTAAAATATTGTCTATATTTCTTGAAACTGACGTGTAATCCTGCGTAATTCCACGCATTAACAGCGCGTTGTATTAGCAATCGCACGTCTTCGAAAACCACAGACAATAGAACAAAGGCGATGCCTCTTAAAGCAATCCATTTCGCGATCCGAGCACTATTGTTTAAAACAATTTAAAAAATGAGGTTTCTCGTTGCGCACGTATACCATCGCGTGTACCGCGAATAATTGCAAATAAGGCATCAATATATCTACGCTAATATTATAAAGCTGAAGAGTTTGTTTGAATGCGCTGATCTTTCCTGAGAAACGGTTCCCACCGTAGGTCGGATTTTATAAATTCATTCAGTGTTGGATAATTCATTTATCCAGGAAAGATATATTATATTTCAAAAAAATAGGCAGCCTTGCTATAATCCAGTAATGTTAACCAATGTGAAAATTCCCAACAAATGTCCCTAGCAAGACAGGTGTTTGTGTGTGTTAAAATTATTATTTCTGATGTTTGAAAATCTGTGCGAGACCGGGGTGAGCTACTAGTTGAATATAGTATAATACCTTTTGAAGATATGTGTTATCTTTAGCATTTTGAAAAATGAAATTCACGAACTAGGTTGTATGCATCGAAATAAATGCATTTTTTATAGTTGTATGTTGTATTTAGGAATTGTCGACCTTACAACCACTCTAGCGCATCATATCTGCGTTGAATTTCACGGCTGTCATCAGCTCGTGTTGAGTTATGCGGTGTAACCCAATGCAAACTGAATGTTTACTCTCCGAAAATGTAATACAATCTCACCTTAACCGTTAGCCTTGTGTGGTTAGAGGCAGAATTTTGTGTCTGTGAATTGAATATGCCATATATAATTCATTTTCGAAATAGTGTTATTTAGATATTTGTAAAAATATCAAAGAAATTGAAGAATAAATAAAACTAGTGGACCCGGCATATGTCTTGCCATGCGCGATATCTACCTGCTCCAATTATGAACCTTCAGCGATCTTCTTAAGCCGATAAACCAATTATTACTCTCTATTTTTACAGTCGTAATAGTCGTATAATTGTTTATGGTTAGGTATTAAAGTTCAATTTTACTTTTATTATTTTTAGACTATTTCAGGTAATGTTTTGATATTTTCTCTGCGTAAGAACCATCCTCGCACTTCGAGGAATATTCTAAAAGAGAATTAGCATATCGGTTCAGCTGTTCTCGAGATTTGTTCTTAGTAACAATATGACATAAATACATACATGTGATAAAAAAAATTACCCTTATCAAAGAATTGCATACTTAATAAATAATAATAATAATTGTCTAGTTTGTTATTGTTCCTATAGTCTCGTGTTAATGAAATCGTCTCTAATAATGCCTTTATATCATTTCAGATATTGCACGCGCCAGCAATGCTACCTTCCGCCCATAGCCTGTAACCATCACTGCCACTATTCCGCCCCTTTGCGCACTTAATGACGCCATGCTAGATTTAATCCAGACGCATTGCAATAACGCCAGATCGAATCGATTTGACTGTTACTGGCGCACGTGACATCAAGATAACACAATGAGTCAGTCCCCGGATGAGGCGAGAGTGAGGATTCAGAAATACAAGGAGGAGCGGAGGAGACAGCTCATTGCGAGAACGGCCACTCTGTTCTCTGCCAATGTTACTGAAAGGTAATCATGCTACTACATGTTCTATCTAGTTTGGTATCGCTTCCGGTGTATGCAGACCGCACGCAGCTGCGATAATTGGTGCTTTGTTTGCTACTTTTAAAATATGAGTAGGGTTTGAGAGCCTCGTCGCTAAGTGGTTTTATAAGTCTACCATGAAGCGAGAGGTATCGGGTTCGAATCCCGGTCCGTATAATTATAATTTATTCGGTCTCTCGAAGAGCTTGACAGTCGCCGGACGAGTGTCTTAATAATGGTGCACCCGTTGCATAGAAATGCTGTTGGTTGACTCTCTAATTGGGCCGGCTCGTCCGAAATGATACCAGGGGTTCACAGACTCAGTGTAAAAAGTTGTTTTTGAAACGGTACTTCTATTGTGTTTCGCTGAGAGAGTGAGAATATCAGAGGGCCTTAAAAATGCAGCTTAAGCCGTGAAAAAAGCCGGCAACACAACCAATGCGCGGACTGTGGCGCGGTTGTTCATGGTGTTTTCTTACCCTATAGCAGACCCACCTGCTCTGTTGTCCGCTATACCATAAAAAATACATGTTATATTAGTTTGGTATTGCTTCTGTTATATTCAGACCGCAAACAGCTACTATAATAGTGATTTGTTATTGTTTAGGTTTAAAATATGAGTATATTATTTTGCTGTAAGAACACATATTTTGTAAACATGATGATATTCTTATCAAGGACGTTATAATGTTAATTGCATAGCTCGTAATCCTCATAACTTGCAGAAAACCAGTTCTTTTGTATTGATTACTAATTATATTGTTTAATGCATTCGATGAAATGATGTATTTTATTTAATTTGTTCTTTTATTAATTCCAGGCGGCCCCGGAAAGCAGTAGTTCAAAAATCACCAGAGACTCCTCTAAAGTCATCATCTGAGTTAAATCTCAACACCGCTTCAAACTCAGTGCCAATCAGAACAACTCGAACGTCCCGCCTACGAGCTGCCGCCGCGAGTAATCACGATACTTCACAAAAAAAGACTAACCGAAGTTCCTCCGTACATTCGCTCATAGATGACGATAAAGCTAAGCCCAAGGATAAAAATCTCTCATTGACAAACAGACGACTCAGTCACGAGAAGGAGAATCTTAAGAACGCGTCGGCATCTAAAGACAACGGTGCTATTAGAACGAAACATTCCATTAATAAAAATATTTTAGAAAAAGACAAAAGCAATTTATTAGTTAGTGTTCCTAGAGGAAGAAATGACGTGAGACATAATTCTAAAGTAGATACAACGACTAGAAAGAAATTAGCGACCGAAGTAGTTAATATTAAACAAGAAGACGTGGAAAATGTATTCAACGACATACTTGGCAACGAGAACAGTTTGGACAAAGATAACTTTGAAGAGTTGTTCAAAGATCTAGTCACTGATGGCGATACGGGGGTTCCCTTATCACCTGTACGTCTCGATGCGAAGCTCAAATATAGTAATAGTAGCATTCCTGTAGTTAATGAGATGTGTGTGAATATTGTGAATGACGAGTGTGATGTGCCAAATACGAAGGAAGTGGAGAAGGGGTTGTTGGGGGCGGTGTGTATTCGTAGAGTGGAAAAGTTTAGTGAGCTCTTTACAAATTTATGTTCACCATGTGAGACTGATGTTCTGTTTGAAGATATACTTGCCGATAATGGGATTGATAGCACTAGTGTTTCGGTAAGCATCAGAAATTGTTGTATTTCTATATGTCTAATGCTATTACATTACACGACAAACGAGCAGGACGCTCACCCAGGGCAAACAGTCCTCCGTCCATGGACACCTCCAGGCCTTAAGGGATGTGTAGGCTCTTTTCTTGAAGTTCCCCAATTATATTATATTATTTAATATTTTATTATATATTTATCAACACTAAGGGAAGTTAGAATAACTCTTCGACAATAGAATACCTCCAGTAATAACCACTGTTTCATTTTATATTTAAATATTGGGAAGGAAGCTGCATTCTCTACCGCCTCGGGCAGTCTTACCGTCTCTATACCGCTCGGATTAACTACACCTTGTTATAATTCTACCATTGGTTTTCTAAATTATATATATTTCGAACCATAGTCTCCTTTTAGCAGATAGTAAAAAATCTTTTAGTTGAAATTACAGTATGGGTACAAAATAATTGCGAAACATTTGAGAAACGTTTTCCTCATTTCCAATGAAGATAAATAGTCAGTTACAGTGACTGGGTACTAAATTAAAATTTAATTCTTAGTTTTTATATTTAAATAATTTTTTTATCGTAGTTAAGCCAAACTTTTAAAAATAAAAATATTTTTGTAATAATAATAATATTACTCAAGTCTCTTTACCCTTACTCTCTTACCTTACCCGTTTCTCTCTTACCCGTTTCTTTGCTAAGTAATATATGTATTTCATAATATAGTTAGTATAATTCGAACCTTTACTCTGCGTTTAGCAAATATATAATAATAAAAAAATCATAATGAATATAAAATTAACAGAAACCGAGTTTTATAATTACAATCCAATAAATAATAGTTACATTTATGTTATACATAAGCAATACTTAATATTTCCAGTGATTTAACCATTCTTTATTGGACTTGTATCAGGTTTTTGAGACATAAATTGTTATTAAAATAATCTCATACATAAAAATAAATGGTTATTAATTCTTCTTTGATATCGTGTTAATTAAGGATTATTTCAGAGTACTGTTCTAATAACAAAACAATACTTTTGGTCAAAACTTTTTTAAAGAAATAATTATTGAAATGTGGTAACAGATGCATAAATCTAATTATTAATTTCTACACATTAAATTGAATTAACTTAATTATGTTTGAGTAATTGAAACGAAATGTTGTTGGAACGAAAAGGCTTGTCTCCTTTATGGTAAGAGATCACTGCCTCCAATGGACAATCACGTGAAATCCGTGATTTGGTTTTGTTGTTATTTTTACGCCGCTGACCGGTTTAATTTCACAGGCTTACAATAATAATTCAGTCAGCGAAACACAATACAAGTACCGTTGTACACTGGTGTTCTGTGAGCCTGAGGTATCGTTTCAGCGGCCCAATAAGTGGCGTCAGCAAGGCTCTCGCATGCGTAAGT
This sequence comes from Delias oraia, assembly GCA_018230265.1. Taxonomy (NCBI): domain Eukaryota; kingdom Metazoa; phylum Arthropoda; class Insecta; order Lepidoptera; family Pieridae; genus Delias; species Delias oraia. The sequence continues at coordinate 15,858 of DWCF01003780.1, forward strand.
CAGTATTAGAACACTCGCTCGACAACTGTTAAGCCATTCCAAAAATCAAATAAATTAAATTCAAACTTTTATTCAGAACTGGGATTGAACTCGGTACCCCTGACTCATCAACAATGGTATAAACCTTTTATTGAAATTACATCTGCCATACAAAAGTTGCTAAACTTAAAATAATGTTTTTTGATATTCTCTCACTCTGTCGCTCACGTGTATTTATTGTTGCAAAAGCAAGACTAAGCTATGAATTCATCATTTTCAATTTATCATTTTTATAAGTAATAAGATATATACTGCTTGAGTTATTCTTAATATAGAACTAATTGTAACCCTTACATCCGTTACACTATAAAATCAATACTTCGGCATGTATACTGTGTTTCGCATTTGAATGAGGATATCGGTGACCCTTAAAAATGCCGCTAAAAAGCCGGCAACACAATCTATGCGCGAACTATGGCGCGGTTGTTCATGGGCGGCGGTGTTCTCTTACTTATATGAGTCCAACCTGCTCCGTTGCCCTCTATAGAATGAAAAAACTTATCTAATATTACTTGATAATATTGATTAAAACTGAAGCGATACGAAGGTGGTTGGGTCAGTATTATAATAATAATAGATTTCCCTTTCCCACCTCTGTCCTATAAAGTATGTAATTGATAAGACCTCATCGGCCCAACTGCGTTCAAACCAGGTCAAGAGTGAATCGTATATGGACATGTCATGAAATTGCATGTAAATTATCGACTCTTCATATCACTGCCATATATGGTAATGACATATATGGCGTTGAAGTTAGTCGACTTATAAATATTGTATATTTATTGTTCTGTATTTTTTAATTAATTTAATCAACATTTATTTCTGTTGTACTATTCATTATACTGCCCCAGATTTTCGAGGCATTGAATTGCTAACATCCAAAGTGTAATAAAGAGTGAATAAAAAAGCGACTCGAAGTGATAATGAATTATGTTAGACATTGCGTTGATGTAATGAAATTGTTTCATAATACATTTCATATTAAAACGAAAGTAATTCATTTCTGAATATAATCGTTTGTATATAGCCAAAGTTATAGAAGAGTTAAGGGATGTATAGCGGGCAACATAGTAGGCGGGTCTCGTCTATGGGAAGAGATCGCCGTCCATTGACAACGATGCAACAGTTCGCGATTTTTGGTTGTATTTGCTGCGATTTACGCAGCCTTAACGGTGTATTTACAAGGGTCTCCGATATCCTCTCTCAGTGAAATACAGTACAATTTCACGCTGGTAGAATGTGGGCCCGTTGTATCACATCGGATGTGCCCAAAAGTGCGTCAGCACTAAAAAAGCTCAGTATGTATAAATAAGTATTTAAAAGTTATAACAAAAGCCAAATTAAAAATTATTATTATTCATTTACTTATTTTGTGGTCATGGGCGTGGTAAAAAAAATATTTATATATTTTTTTGCCTATCAGTATCATTGCATACATAGTATTATTAAATGTGGCATTTCGATAATATGCAATTCAGAAGTTAATGGATATAAAGGAAAAAGAATGGTAGCCAAAGAACTGTAATGAAATTCATATCAATAAACTTTGTTATTGGAGGTTTTGGCCATATGCCACCACCATATAGGGCGGTATGCGTAACAGTTGCTGGGTTTCGTCGAAAGTTGATTGCATTATTTCCACTCGGGGTTGTCGCAGTTCAATCTTGCAATGCAGATCAAGTTTCATCTACATATTTATCTTAAGTTATTTTTTTTTAAGAGACATGGCTTGACAGTTGCTGGGCGAGTGTTTTAACACTGTCACACCAGTGGGAGACTTATGCTGAAGCATATCCTGAGCCGATTCGTCCGAAGTGATAGGAACAGATAAAAGCGTGTAATATTATTTGTACTGTGTTTTGCTGAGTGACGATATCGGAGCCCCTTGAAATTAAAGCGTTAAGCGCCGTAAAACGCCGGAAATACAACTTTTAAATACATTTCAGTAGAAGAGCGGATTTTGGTGCGGTTGTCCATAGGCGGCGGTGATGTCTTACCATAAAGGAGACCCGCCTGCTTGGTTACCCGCTATAACATAAAAAAATATGAGATCATACTTGTTTGTCCGTCTTTAAAGTGTTTACGTCGAAGTTTTCACAAAATTTATACAGAATTGTTGTTTACTTTTGTATAAAAAAAAATCTTTTATTTTAATTCGTATTTCGCCAAATTTTCTCCCCTCGCGTGATTGATTGTGAGTGCACTGTACAACGATTGGCGAATTTAAACGTGATTGATAAATATTGGCAAGGGTGTTATAACGCTACAAAGGAATGATGGATTTGCCATTTTTGTGGATCTTTTGTTCTTTTGAATGACGCGATGTTATGAACGCGCCTCTTGGAGTTTGTATGGTTTGTGTTAAACGTGTGTGTATTTCGGATCAATAACTTCTGTTTTTCGATTTTTTCAGTAATTATTTTCATTATAGGCAATTTGATTTTTTTACTGTTATTTAACTTTTTTGTATCCTGATAATCATCTGATAATCACATACAGAGGATAGTACATCTGTAATATCCTCTTCAAATAGCAACAACGCTGATAACCGTATTTTTGTTGTGTTGCCGGCTTTTGATATGGCTTATGCGTTGAGCGAACTTCAGTAGACTTCGTGTCTCCAAAGTGAAAAACAATGTAAAAACCATTTCATGCTCTT
>DWCF01003781.1:0-18549 GCA_018230265.1 Delias oraia
GCTCAAGATCGCAGCGGGTGGGCGTCTTTGGGGGAGGCCTATGTCCAGCAGTGGATTTAGATGGGCTGATGATGATTCAATGAAAAATAATTACCGATCAAATGAAAATGAAAACAAATCGATTTGATGAAGAAAGTGCTATTTTAAGATTATTCTTTTTTATTTTGTTGTAAATAAACAATTATTACACAAATAAACAATATATCGGCAACAGTTGGTAAACAATTAGAAAGATTCATTTCCAGGTTCAAGTTCAGGGAAGATTACAAAAGCCAAAAGAACAATATTCTGTGACAACAGTCTATAGTTTTTAACAGTTTGAAATTGTCAACTTAATATTTATAATTTTTATATTATTTTAAGTTACAGATTCAATAAAAATAATAATAAGAACAATATTATTTATACTCAATATCTTTATATGGTTTATTAGAATGAAAATTCAAGATGTTACATAATGTTTATTAAAGTTTTGTATCAGTGGTTATATTGAAATACAACTCTTTCGGTTGAATAGATACTTTTTTTCAATAAGATAAATGAAAATGTTGTTTAAACGTATTAATTGTGTCCGTAAATCCAATTTCTATACAAATATATATAGAAACGCTTCTGGTCGTAACATATTGAAGTTAAGTGATCGTGGAATGTTCCAAGATATGTTTCCAAACACTTCAGCGTAAGCAACCATTATTTATTTATGTAATTTAACTGTGCACATAAAAATGGACATTTATCGCTTTCAGCTTAGAAATAGTAAACCTGCTGAATACTGCACCACAATGTGTATATGCAGGTTTTGATCCGACTGCAAATAGTCTGCATGTCGGAAATCTTCTTGTGATAATTAATTTATTACATTGGCAGCGAGGAGGACATAAGCCTATAGCTTTGGTAACAACTAGTCAAAATTTTCTGTCATACATACTTTTATAAAAAAATTTAAAATTACCACTTTTGTATTGTTGTATCAGAAATTTATTTACAAGTTGTATTTGTCTGAAAAACTCCAAAGGCAAAGCAAGATTTAAATATTTTAAATCAGTGAAAGAATATATTTTAGCTTGGTGGAGCTACAGGATATATTGGAGATCCAAGTGGAAAGAGTACAGATAGAATTGCATTACAGAGCAACATAATTCAAGAAAATATAAATTGTCTCAAAAATAATCTTGAAGTTGTCTTTGAAAATCACAAAAAATATATATGGTCAGATAATGAAACTAAGTTGAAAAGTATAAAGTAAGTTAAAGAAATTATTTTTAAAAATAATACCAATTAAACATAATGTGAATTTAATATATTTTTAGAATAGTAAATAATGAAACCTGGTATAGAAATATTGATTCAATAAAATTTGTAAGTGAAATAGGAAGGAATTTTCGTATGGGTACAATGTTACTGAAACAGAGTGTTCAGAGCAGAATCAATTCAGAAGTTGGAATGAGTTTTACTGAATTTTCTTATCAGATTTTCCAAGCATATGACTGGCTGCATTTATTAAAAGAATTTAATTGCAGATTTCAGGTATTTTATATATTTATTTTATATGGTGATATTTTATAAACTATTGAAGCTATCTACTGATTTGTTGTATATTTATATAAATATAATGGAATATTTATATATTAAACAAAAATTTGCAGATAGGTGGTAGTGATCAAATGGGCAATATCAGTGCTGGCCATGATCTCGTAACTAAAACTATGAAGAAAAATGTATATGGTATGAATTTTATTTGCTAAATTTTAAATTGCATTTTATTATTTATATTATACATTTCTTTTATTACAGGATTAACATTACCACTAGTAACAACAGAAGAAGGAGACAAATTTGGAAAATCAGCAGGGAATGCTATATGGTTAGATCCTAACAAAACAAGTCCATATAGCCTTTACCAGTTTTTTATTAGAACTAAAGATTCAGAAGTTGAAAAACTCTTGAAATTGTTTACATTCTTTAGTTTAGGTGAAATCAAGGATATAATGTTCAAACAAACACAACATCCTGAACAGAGATATCCACAACAATGTTTAGCTGAACAATTGACTCTTTTAGTTCATGGAAGTGAGTGAATCTTTATCTTATTTTAAATAAAATTGCTTGATTTATGGTCTGAAATGGTAAAATAAAAAAAATTAATTCTGAATTTAAATATTATAGAAGAGGGATTAGAAAAAGCTGTAAAAGCAACAGAAGCAATACACAGCAAGGATGTCAAATCACTTATACTATTGAGTTCTACAGAACTCGAGCAAGTGTTTGAAGGAGCACCTGTTACTCAGTTACTTCTTTCTCCTGGTATCACCGTCCTTGAGCTTGGTTTGAGAGCAAGCTGTTTTCCAACTGAAAGTTTGTATAATATTTATAATTTATTTTATGAAAATAAGTTTTATGTTCATTATATTAGTACAAAATATTCACAAGTTGTTGACTAAAGTCCTATGACTTGTAGTGGGGTATGGAAATATCCGAAAAACCTAAAAGGAAACTGAAAACCTTACGGAGGTCAGTCTATGGAGACTTGGGAGTCACACAAAAAAATTATAGAAATAAAAATATATTTTTTCAATTTCTAATCTGCATACATATTGCAGGTGATGCCATGCGAATCATACAAGCGGGAGGCTTTTATATAAATCATCAGAAAATTAAAAATATCCATGAAGTTATAACAGAGTCTGCCCATATTTTGCCAAATCTTATTTCCCTACTACGAGTAGGAAAACGGAATCATTACATAGTAAAATGGACAACTTAAGTGTTAAATAAAAGTTATATCTAATTGTATGATTTTATTATCCTTACAACAGAAGCTATACTTGCAGTATATATTAATAAAATGCATATCACATAAAGGACTTCGTAAATACTACATAACATATAGCCATTACGAGTCGAAACAGGGCGACCAAAACTAATGCACTGTCGATTCCAAATATAAAAATATGGCGTAAATAATACAACATTGTTTGTGCGCCACCGTGAGGCCACTCTCACTTGATCCAATCTCTAATATCACAAAATAATTGCAACATAACTATGTCGTACATAAAGCATACTTTAATAGTAATACACAAACAGAATTGACGTTTTATGATATGTTTATAAAACGCTGCTTTCCACGTAAACTAATATGGACGAGATATCAACTACATCGTAGTAAAATATAATGGGTGAGTCCCTGACGATAACATACGATAATTTTAATTACACTATTTCCCGATTTTGTCACTGCTAAAACAACTTCCGGTACAAAAATAAATATTTGCAAAGAAATGTACTAACTGTACTTTTTAAGTCATTACACTGTAAAAATAGAGGGCATCAGTCTCGTATATAATATTTCCATCTTGAGATGGTGATGTGAACTATGAATAATCGCCGATTATATAAAGGCTAAAATCGCTTATAGGCACCTCGATGGCTTAACTATGACTTATGAAAACCGAGGTCTAATTTGATGATTAATTGTCAAAGACGTACAACTAGTGGTATTTACGATACAATAAATGCAGGACTAGAGGTCTGTGCTCTCGTTTTGGGGCGGAGCGACAGGCGGAGGAGGCGCTGGCACCATGGGCCGCGGCGGGCGCGAAGGCTGCGGCTTTGGGGACTTGGGCCCCTCCGTAATATTGCCGTCCGACTGAGAGAGCTGTCTACATGCGTTGGTAAGTTTCGGTTCATCTAATTCTGCGTCTTTGCCGCCAGAACTATGTGTCCTCTGGACTGTGGCACGCGGCTCCTCTTCGTTACCACCCACCTGAATCACAGTAGGATGTTGTTTGTCTACAGTGTAAATGTGGGTGCGTTCTAAAACTGTGGGGATGACATCCGTTCCTTCAGCAAGGGATGACCTTTGACCGCGAAAGCTCTGAGGGCGTAGAGTTGCCGGGCGCTCCGGTACTGCTGGCTTATTGCGCAATTGAATTTCTTCGCTTTCAGGCGCGGGAACTATAGTCCTCGGAGCCGCCACTGGTCTAGGTGGGGGTTGACCTGTCGGCTTTGGTATCTGTATTCTGACAGATTTTTCCTTCTCAGCTCCCAGCGAAGACGGCCCGCTAATATCTCCAATAATCTTCATTCTTCCTACGACACCAGTTTGGGCAGTTATGTTCTTCACAATAATGGTGTCTTTATCATTTTTAAAGTCAAACTTGTCCTTTTCGAACTCGAAGCTCTGTCGCCGAGTGTCGGTCAAGTTCTCCCTGCTGCCACTACGCGACGCCTCCTCTTTCATCGCCTTACTCTGTCGGTATGTTGATCTGTTTATAGTTTGTACACCTGTTATAACTTTCCCGGTCTCTGAAATTACGGGTCTAGGCGGCTTCGCGGGCTTTTCAATTTCTTTCGTAGGGTCTTTTGTTTCATGTATTTGAGTTTGTGCTTCGACTTTCTTTTTGTCGGGAGTGAAATTAGGTGGTACAGGGGCGAGAGGTTTGTTTTTCCGTCTCAGTATGGGTTTCGGACTGCCTTGCGGCGGACTCGACTGATCAGACAAAGAACTGTTTGATTGTGCCTTTTTAATATCATTTTCTAGCAAAATTAAACTTGTGTCGTTACTGTTGCTGCGTGAATGCCTTCCTGGACCGTCCCCTGTAGATTTGCTTGGTATCTGATTGTAATCAAATAGCGATTTGCTCATGCTGTTAAAATCACCATTGAGTTGATCTTGGTTAAGAGCAGCGGTTTGGTTGTAACCCTGGCCGAAGCTTGACGTGAAACCGTAATCTTGGTCAGTATGCTGATCGGGGAGCAGGTGTTCTTTGGTGAAGGATATGAAAAAATTCACATCATCCTTATAGAACCAGTCGGCATGTTTGATGAGAAGTTCAACGACGCAATTCACGGCTGTTGTGATGTTCATGTCGAAGGTGCTTTCGTCGGCGGCCCAAAGCAGGTTGGGAGCAATGACGATGGCTAGGTTGGAGGGTGTCATTTTGTTCGTGCTTTGATTTTGCGTTAAGGTGGATAAGAATTTGATGAGATATCGAAGGTTTTGAAAATTTGCGTCAGGTAATAAATGGATGGCTTCCCAAAGAGAGTTGAGTCGTGCCTGTTCCGAAGGTTGTCGTGATGCTATAATGAAGTTATCGTAGAGCCTGAAGGTTAGCAAGGGTTCCGGTAGTTCCCTAAGATAAGACTTAAGCACGGACGCTACCACGTGCATGTCTTTGTAGTCTGATGGTAAGGGGACGTTGAATAAACCCGCGTCTAGAGACAGTTTCATACGTCTCACTTTCGAAGTACCTGTGTAAAGTATAATATGTCAGATTCGTGTGAGTAAAACAGTTGTTAAAGTAGATTAAATTAATTTTAAACAGGACAAATGACAAGAAATATTATTCGCAGAATATTCAGCGTGAAACCGAACTTGTACTGTGTTTCGCAGAGTGAGTTAGGATATCGGATCGGCCCTTAAAAATGGCGTTTAAGTGGCGTAAAAAGCCGGCTGTACAACCATGTACGGACTGTGTCGCGGTGGTTCATGGGCGGTGCTGTTCTCTTACCATAAAGGAGACCCACCTGCTCCGTTGACCGCTATAGAATAAAAAAATTCTTTCTTTTTATATTAAGGAATAATGATTAGTACCTAATTTAGCTGTAATGTAAGCCTTGGCTAAAATGTAGTTTGCATCTAGCTTAAACTGCCACGTAGACAAATTCAATCGTAGCCAAATTTAACGATAAATATATGTAAAGAAAACCTTGGACTCCTTATTTAACAGGACTGGTTTCTTCATCAAGCATAGACTAATTCTAAATGTCAACACTTGACAAGATTTCGTTATATTCTATTATTAGAAAATAATTATTTTAGGAATTGGTTATTTATAAAACTAGGAGTAAGGGCTTTAAATGCATTTTTTTTTGATTTCACAGAGAAACGCAATTGAGCTTTTGAATTCTTGATAAAAACTAAAAATAACATATTAGAATTGTTAACAACACGTACCACCAGCAATCCTAAAGAGTCCTTCTTCATTAAGTGCCAGTTCGTGCAATGTGCAGACACAAATCTCTATTGGAAAAGCAATAGTTCGTCCCGTTACACGCAAATGCTCTTCGAGTGGATATCCAAACACTGGCTTCACGGAACTGTCGTCTGAAAATCATTTAAAATGAAATCAATTACTTAAGGTTTACTCCACAACCTCTATTTAAATAGCCGCATAGCTAAGAGGTTTTATAAACCTACTCAGAACCGAGAGGTATTGAGTTCCAAAATAAAAAATTATATATATATTTTTTTTATAGCGGACAATGGAGCAGGTCTCCTATATGATAAGAGAAAACCGCCGCCCATGAATAATCGCAGAACAGTCTGTGCATTCGTTATGTTGCCTGGTTTTTACGACGCTTAAGCGGCACTTAGGGGTCTCCGATATCCTCAATCACTCTGTGAAACACAGTACAAGTACCGTTTCACGCTGAGTATTGTGTGAGCATGCTGAAGCACTAATTGGCCAGCTAGTCCGAAGTGATACCACGGGCCCACAAAATGCTTAGCGTGTAACGTGACTTGTACTGTGTTTCGCTGAGTGAGCGAGGATATCGAAGGCTCTTGCAAATATAACGCGTAAGCGACATAAAAAGCCGGCAACACAACAAAAGCACGAATCGTGGCGCGATTGTCCACGGGCGGCGTTGTTTTCTTACTATAAAGGAGACACACAGGCTCCATTGTCGGCTATACCATACAAAAAGCAACCTCTATTTATTGTCAATAATAAATAAATAGATATAATTAATCACCATTTCTTATCTCTTATAAGGAAGGTATAAATTTATATATATATTATAGGTATATTATTATATATAATATTAACAGCATATTATAATAATAAAATACATACTATTTTTAACAGCCAAACAATTGTTCCTCATTTTTCATTATTATAATTATTATATATTATTTAAATACAACTAATTATTTAAAATGAAAATTACAAGAAAATATTTATTAAAAGAATATTAATCAGTTTCAGCGACCGACAAAATAATAATGTAGCTGCTATTTTTATCATGAACTAATCTCCAGCAATAACACACACATTATATACACATCGTATATAAATCAAATTGAACACGACAACATAGGTTTAATTTGTTCAATTAAACAGTATCAACATTGTTAGATTCTTATTAATTGATGTCTTTCATTAGTCATTAGAATTGCACCCAACTTCGTTAAACCCAATTGAAAAATTTAGGTTTTACATTCTAATCTAATACAAATCGTTTAATAGTGCTATAATATATTTATATATATTTTATTGTATAGCGGACAACAGAGCGAGTGGGTTCTCCTATATGGTAAGAGAACACCGCCGCCCATGGACAACCGCGCCACAGTCCACGCATTGGTTGTGTTGCCGTCTTTTAACTCCAATTAAGCGGCATAATAAGGCCTATGTCCAGCAGTGGATGTCTTACGGCTGATATGATGATGATGATAAGGACCTCCGATATCCTCACTCGCTCAGCGAAACACAGTACAAGTACAGTTTCACGTTGAACATGCTGTGAGCCAGTGTTATCACTTCAGACGAGATCATGACTCTCCCACGGGTGTAAGAGTATTAAGACACTCGCCCGGCTACTGTCAAGCTCTTCCAGAGACCAAATAAATTATAAATTATAGACCTATTAAACCACTTAGCTACAAGGCTCTCAAAATATTGTCTTATAACTGCAAATATAGTAAAACTATTATATTTCTTTATTTTTACACTTACTTATAAACCGCTCGAGTTCCGGGACGGTATCCTGTAAGGAGTGCAGCGCTGATTCATGGTAGGCCCTTTGCAGTTTCACATACTGCAGCAATGTGTGAGCCATTTGAGCCTCCTTAGCAACCAGCGCGAACATATCAGCTGCTAAAGCGTCCCTCGCGGCCTCCACTTTGTTTCCTGCCTCTTCATACTCCTCTTTGGCCGCGCTTAACTTGGTTGGATTCTCTTCTTTCTGACGTTCAAGGTGCTAAAAGTTTGTATAAATTGAATTTCGAAATATATATTTTATGATATAACGAACAACGGGGCAAGAGGGTCTCCTATAAGAGAGCACCGCTGCCCATGGACAACCGCGCCACAGTGTGCACATTGATTGTGTTATCGTCTTTTTACGACATTTAAGCGGCGTTCTAAGGCCTTCCGATATTTTCACTTAGCGAAACACAGTAGAAGCACTGCTTCAAGTACCAACTACCATTTAATGCTGAGTATTGTCTGAGCCCGTGGTATATATGAGTAGAAATTCAAAGTAGGTTACTCGACTTTAATAACATTCTTAGTAGTATAAAAACAACAGAAGTACAGTGTAATGTAAAATAAAGTAAAAACATAGTTGCAAAATGTAAAGTTTCAGCATATCAATGTATGAGATAAGTCACAATAGTTATGTATTATAGTTATATAATCTTATTAAAAGGAGTAAAAAATAAATATTGTTTTCTTCAAGTGTTTTTTAATAACAATAAAGAATTGGTATAAGGACTCCAACAAACACTAATGCTAGAGAGATCTTATATTAAATTGGAAAGTACCTTTGTACTTTGTTTTATGTATTTAAATATTTATGTAGAATTAAGTAAACTTTTCAAGCCTCTGTTTGTTAGTTATCATTTTTTCTATTAATGTTAAGCAAAAATTTATTACATAATATATACACTATACATATACGGGGTTACTGATTAAGTCAACGGAAGCGCTGTGTTTTGTTCACACTGTGTTTCACAGAGTGTGTGAGGATATCGAAGGTGCTTAAAAGTTCCGCTTAAGTGGTGTAAAAAGCCGGCAATACAATCAATTCTCGGACTGTGGCGCGGTTGTTCATGAGCAGTGATGTTCCTGTTACCATATAGGAGACTTACCTGCTCCGTTGTCCACTATAGTATAAAAAATCGTTTTCGAATTAATCGACTTTTACAACAAGGTATTATTAATATTAATAATAGAGTATTATTTATTTTGTGTTACCCTCTTTGATTATAATTTAAACATTAAAGAAGTTTGTATAAAATTACATTTATTAATATACTAGATTAGATTTCGTGTTCTACCACCATTTATGATTTATTCTGCGGAGCTGTGTACAAAACAAAGTTTTTACAACACCAGTAGTCAATTTTCTTCTTAGTTCGTTGCCGCATTGATTATTAACTTTTAATTTTTCATTACACGCAATTGGAATGTGCTCGGTATAAACAAGACTCTTCATGTGTCGGATGAAGAATTGAAAGTTTAAATTAAAATTTACTTTAAATTTTATTCAACGCGGCAAATGAACTAAGTAGAAAATTACCTACTGATGTAGTAAAAATTGGGCTTTGGAGAAGAATGCGAAGATGTGGTCAGAACAAAGCCGGAAATGTAGATAGAACTCGAAATCTATTCTAGAATGTTAGTAAATTTTATTTTATACAAACTTATTTAATGTTTCATTTCACTATATAGGGTCACACAAATATTTGTAATCAATGAGGGTAATTGTTTTTATGCCTTTTATTATTTGTATATTAATAATGTAAATTAATGTATACATAGAACATGTTAAACTGCATATAATTAGTAAATAATAGTAAGTCACACCAATTTCAAAATATTTTATTTAATTGGAAAAATTCGTCAGATTAAAAAAAAATGATAGTTGATCATCTCAAAAACAGTTAGGTTTGGGGTAGGGGAATTCTTAGTGAAATCAGCCGGAAAAGATGGACGCGCTATATGGATCAAGAACAACTAAACCAGTATTTATTATACTGTATATATTTATTAAAATTTAGATAATCACAAAGATAATCTACTCATATTATCCAAAGAAGCAAGTATCTTATTAAATATTAAATGTAAAATTAGTATACACTATGTTGATTGGTCAACCCTTTTGTAAGTACCATCATCAATAAAAGATGTTGGCTATAGAAGTTGGATTCTTATTAAAGGCATATTGACAACCAAACATATAATCCAAATTGTTTAATTAAAATATTTTATATTTGTGTCCAAATATATAAATGATTATTCTTTAGAGAGTTTGTTACAAAATAAAATAATATCAGTAGGCACTTACATTATATCTGCTACCCGCTGATTCTTTTTCATTCATTAGCCTGTTCAAATGTTTTTTTGCTTTTATGATTGCAGGCAAATCAGTTTCACTAATTGTTGTAAGTGGTGCACAAACCAACTGTTCAACTTTCAACTCATGTTCAGCTATTTCATTTGCTAGAAATTTTTCAGTTTTACCTGTAAATGCATATATATTATATACATATCTTTATATTTATTTTGTGATCCATGTTTTCACACATGATAAAGTATCTTACCACACTCATACAATATATATTTAAGGATACTGTCATCATCATCATAATTACTAGCTTCGCACATAGATAAGCCTAACAGGTATTCAGGAAGTTTCTTCAGTCTTTTTTCTCGAGCTGCAGGATCTTGACCCTGAGTGTTTCCAGCACCTGTTGACAACCTCTTGCTTACCAATTGCAAGGCATTTCTAAGGTGCTCCACTTTTCTATCTGCTGTTTGTAGTTCATCAGGCAAAATTTCACCTTTTCCAGATCTGTAGATATTTACTTTAGATAAAGACATTTTTATGACATTATATTTTGGTGAAATATGTGACAAAGCCATATTTGTTTTATTTAAATCACCTAAAATTGGCAATGTCTAACTGTTAGTTACTATTTCATCTAAATTCTATAATCAAATCTAAGATAAATATAACTGTAATAGTCGTTAAGAAATCGGAATCTTATCTGACAAGATAAACACCTTGAGAATGTTTGGTCAGCCAGTTGTTTAACCCTGTAAAATTGTTTCTTCATTTTCCCAAATTTGTTACAGTTTTCTTCCCACTTCAGAAGGTCATTGGACTAAAATCACTAAAATAAAATCACGATATTGCCGAAAAGAACGCAACTAATGTCAGCACGCCAATGAGATCATCTTCATACTGTTAGCACTGCTACTGTACATTACTTTAATTTTAAATAAGGCACTACATTTCAATATTGACTTAAATGTCACAACACTTTTTAGACCAATATTTAAGGACAAATAGAATTGGTAAATCAAAAAAAATATAATTTCAGCAATGTATAATGAATCAGAAAATAAATGTCACATTAAAGCCTACTTACTAATCTGTGACTGAAAGTTCAAACAGATTAAAAAGCTTATGAAAAAACATGATTTATATTTGTATCGACATCAATTTCAATAATTATATTCGTAATATATTTTCAGCAGCATGAATACAAATCTTATTCTATCGTGTTTGAATTTATGTCAATAATTACTTATAAAGATGGAAAATATATAATTTGTAGCCGGTTTATAAACAATTATGATCGTTTATGTCAAACCAACTATACATATTATACCAAAACATTTCTGAAGGTTTTTACAGTTCTAGATGTCATTTTAGAGTCTATCTTAATTTCTTAAACAGTAACATGATGGAAGTTTAACTTGAATTTTATTGAGAACTTTGACCATATCATAATAATTGATCATTTTGCATTAAATTATATCACTAAAATTTTAAGATTACGTATGTACACTTGGTAGAGCTAGAAAATAGAAATAAATATATGTAATCTGTATTCTGTAAAATATCTGTTAAGTGTTACGTGTAGCGATAATGAAACAAGAAACAACACGTTTTGCTAGAAGGCATCGTATTCTATACAATTATAAACTTTATGAATGTTTAATAAGAGCGAATTCTGAAAAACAATAAGTAATATTTACTTCGTTTGTGGAGGGAGTATCTGTAGTGTTTTGGAGAATGGAATTGAAAATAATTATTATAAAAGCGTACGCGTTACGTGTTAGAGTGTGAAATCGTATTAATTTTGTTTATTGCTGTTAGTTATACAAATAAAATAATTAACTATATATTTCCACTATAAGACTCAAAACTCGCTATACAATTAAAAAATAATAACAATATTAATACTTTAGCTATTTCACATATACGGTCCATAAATAACATCTCATAATGGAGAGAAAATTTATGAATGTTATTTTACTAGGATTCGGATTTATGTTTGTGTTTACTGCATTCCAGACTATGGGAAACATTGAGGTGAGCAAAATTATTATTTCATCAAAATAACTATTAATATGAAAGTGTTTTAATGTACAATATTGATATATATATTATACAATAATTGTAATTTTGTCATAAATTTATTAAGTTTATTTATTTTAACTTATAAATTTATACAACATTATAAATTATTGTGATGCAGGTAAAAATAGTAAATATAGTGTATTTATTATAAAGATACATATAATATTTTACTTTCACAAACAACCTTCAGTGGGCCATATTCACTTTACTACAAACATTTTTTTAAATATCATAATGATAATCAATAATAGACTGAGATAGAGATGTGGGTTATTAGTGAATTAATCATTAAGAGTTAATATATTTTTAATCACTAATATCATTGTTCCAAATGTACATAATTAGTTATAGTTTATAGTTATTGTTATTTATTTCAATAGCACAAATTCTATTATTCAAGTACCTATATTAGATTACTCCATAGGTCAAATTTACACTCCCAATAATGTAAGATTTGTTTACCAAAGTACTGTAAAACAATAACAATTATTTAACATAAACTAGAAACAAGCCTCTTTTCATAGAGTACACGTATGTAAAAAAATAAAGGTCGACATTCCGCAAAGGCCGTCGCTTGGAGGTGTGTTGTCTACGCGACGTGCGTAGCATAAACAACGTAACCCGCATCAACTGAAACACCAGCTTTTGTCACCATTTGAACATGAGGCATAGATATTTCATATTTAATTAAACACGTTTAAATATTTTCGTGTCATAAGATCTCCGTACAAATATATTGACGATTAAACCTTCGTAATAACGAATATGAAATATTTCGTTTGCGATTCCGAATCAAATTTAACATCAAGCAGAGACAACAATATTTAAAGGTTTTTACTGTAATTTTGGGCCTCTTTTCATTTTCCCTCCATTAATATGGCAAAATGTTACATGCGACCATAAATTAGCTATATTACATTCTTGTAATTTTACATTTTGTCGAAATGTAGTTAATAATTACGGAAATGTAGTTTTTAGTAAATATATATCGGACCCGCGTTGCGATGGTGTCAAAACTCCAGATTTATATTTGACTTGTGCCAGTGATATAATTTTGGTGGATTTCGGCAGACAGCAAGTCCACGAAATATCGACGTAAAGTTATTATTTAAAGAGTATTAAATTTTGAATATTAAGTTACATAATAGTAATTTCGTTATTGCTGTAGTTTAGCTGCTATCAAGATTGAGTACAGCTAAATTAAGCATTATATTATCACAAAGCTATAGGTCCTGTTTATACTTAATGATGAATATCGAATTTAATTAAAAATATTATATAATTAAAGAAATATTAAGGTATATAATTTTTATTGATAAACTGCAGTAGTTCGTATTACTCCACAATAAAATTGCACGAAAGTTATTGCGTGGACATGCAATCTAATTTGTATTAAGAAACGTTTTTGCTTTTATTGAAAAGTATAGTTTATAATTACAATTTAATAACTACCAATTTCTTCTATATTTATTTCACCTATAACGCACACTGTGAAACTACTACTACGACTGCAGACTGCTTGCAGCCTTTTTGCTTTGTTTTGCTAAACAGCAAAATGGATATATTATATATTTATACCTATAATCTCAACTTGGGTTAAATTATTAGAATGACTAAATAGAAATGGTAGAATTATCAGTAAAGTTTAGTGATCCATGTTATGTTTTAGCTTGATACGTATTGTACATAGTAGAAAGCAGCCTGTCCATAACGGGTTTACACTGTACCTAATATTATGTAACTTTAATGTGATCTCCGACACAACAGTTGTGTAACTCACTTTTAGTTTTTGTATACAAATATAGATGATAGATGTATACGTAGGCACTTGAAGCTGGTTTTATGGATTAAAAATTTTTTCATTCTATAACAGACAATGGAGCAGGTGGGTCTCCTATATGGTAAGAGAACACTGCCGCGCAAGAACAACCGCGCCACAGTTCGCGCATGGTGTTTGCTGGCTTTTTACGCCGCTAAGTGGCATTTTTAAGGGCCTCCGATAACCTCAATCACTCTGCGAAACACAGTACAAGTATTATTTCATGCTGAGTAGTCAGTGACCCCTGGTATAACTTCGGACGAACCAGCCCAATTACTGCGTCAGCGTATTCTTCAGCATGGCTCTCCCATGGGTGCGACAGTATTAAGACACTTGCCCGGCCACTGTCAAGCCCTAACAGGGATCGAATAATGTATAAATTAAATAAAAATTGTATGGATCGGGATTAGAACCCGATATCTCTCGCTTCATGGTACACTTTTAAAAGCATTAATTAAGCTACGTGGCACTAATAAGGAGCAAGGTTGAGAAATAACTTGGTATTTATGTATGTCGTTGGTTATTGTCATATCAATAATAGGGTTGTATTTGAAGACAATCTAAATAAACGCATTAAAAAAAATATTGCTAAGTAGTTATAATGACATTGACATGTATAGGATAACGCTTTTTTCGTCGGGTTTAAAACATTACTTAACATGAAAATTGGTTTATGTAGTTGCATAATTTATGATCAAATATTATAAAGCAATAGGAAAGCGTATCGAATTCTTAATCCCGTGATTAACATAGAAATTAGTTTTCATATTATCAATGCTAACGTCGCATGAATCTCTCATTCTGCCAGACAGACATAGAACAGATGCTATTATAATTTTTCACTTTTTTTGAAATTTTCGCTTCATTTTATATCTTCCTCATCACAATAGATCTGGGAGAGATTCTGACTTTGTTTCAATACAACATAGACATAAGAGAAGACAAGAAATCGCATTAAAATCATACATACATAATAAAAATAGTTATATTTTTTAAATTGTACAAATTACAAAACAAGGTACTTTATGCAGTATGGTAATAGTTTATTTATTGTTCTGCCTCCTCATTTAAAGCCCATCGCTCATTTCCGAAGATTTGTTAGTCCTGTGAAGATTGCAGTGACGTAGTCGCGACGTTCATCAATTTCTTAAATTAATTTCGAAATAATAATAATTAATAATTTAGTTAAACGTTTTCCTAACACAAAAAATTATCTTAAAGCTATATAAATTTCTTTTTCATATGAACTTTAATTATAAAGTGAATTCTTAATTTTCTTTAAATGGTGTACCTATCTATGAATTAATTGATTTCTGTTGTAATAGATTTTTTTTAAATACCAGTGGCTAACGAGCTGGAGGCTCAGGGAAAGCGGTCATCTGCCCATGGAATCCCCCTTGCAGAGCCGCGGGTGCGTTGCCGGCCTTTAAGACATTTAAATATAAAATTGGAAGCTTTGAATTTGGGCTGTCGAAAAAATTTAAAAAGTTAATTGATTCAAATCACTGGAATATTTTACTAGTCGATAATGTGAAGGATTTTCTACTCCCAATGTAGGTCAAGTTGATTTAATTGACGTGATAGCATCCAGGGCTACTTAATAAAATGTCATCTGAAGATAACATTGTTATCGATGTAATTACTGTCTCGGAAAAATATTAATGATATTTTCGGATTTAAAGACTCCCAGAGCAACGATTTAATATTTACTAATAAATTCAACCGTAATTCACCCTTGGCAGAGCCATGCTGAAGCATATGCGGGCACAATAATTGTGCCGGTTCGTCCGAAGCGAAAACATGAGTTCACAGATACTCAGCGTGAAATGGTAGCTGTACTTGAAACGGTACTTCTACTGTGTTTCACTGAGTGAGTGAGGATATCTGAGGCCCTTAAAAATGCCGCTTCAGTGACGTGAAAAGCACACGCGAACACAACCAATGCGAGGACAGTGGCGCTCTTATCCAAGGGCGGTGGTGTTCTCTTATCATATAGGAGACCCACTTGCTACGTTATCCGCTATAACGTAAAAATTGATATGATACAATTTTTCTTTAATTAAAAGTAAGTATACTAATGACTAATATATGGAAACCTGAAAGGAATCGTTTTGGAGAATTTTACAGCTAAGAAAGCTAGCTCTAAGTTTTAGAGAGCTTTAGAGCGTCATCCATCATTTTACCTTCATAATAATTATGTTTACCTAAATGTTTTCTTTGTAGATATTTATCGGTTATCAATTCAGTTTATCGTAAATTTAATTATGTTTTGCCAGTAAAATTGCAATCTAAAGAGGAAAATTTCTTACTTGCTTTATTATAAAAATATATAGGAATTATTTATTATTATTAAATTAATTAGAATAATATTCATCGAGAAATTCAATGTGTTATCAAATAGTTTTAACAGGCATTGGCCTAATTTTAATTTATCCATCCCCTTAAAAATAATTTTTTAAGTAGGATATATTTTTATAACTGTTGCATTATAGTCTTATGTTGTAAACTGTCTCCAAAACATTACTTTATATGTCAATAATCCACGTCTTGATTGTCTTGAATGATTGAATCTTATTAATAAAAAAATAAATATAAATAAATAAAATAAATAAAAATAAATGAATCTTGAAAAACTATGTTGTTATCATTTTCTGGGAGAAAAAAATTTAACCATTAAAAATTATTCATCTTTGAAAATAAGGACGTCAAAGTTTAACGTTCTTATTTCCAAAGGTTAGGGCGTCACCGTTATTATTGAAAGTTTTGCAATTCGAGATATTGCGACTCGCCTTGATGATGCAAAATGAAAGTTTTATCCTTTTTCGGCACATCATTTATGTAATTTATTACTGCACATAAAATATAAATTTGGTATTTAAATAATGTCATACTACAGAGAAGAGTGAGGAATATTTTATTGCTTTGGAATTTTAATTTAATAGATAATTTCTAATTTGATTTTTACAGTCGGATTTGTTTATAATAATGAACATCTTATAAATATAACATTAAATTGCTGTTGTATAAATTGAAACTTATTTAAATAGATAATGCCAATATGAAAAAAATAATCTTATCTGTTATACTTTATTTAATAAAACACAGCTTTATTAATGAGCTTTTAAAATAAAACACCAATTTAAATAAGACATTGACATTAATAAATTCTAAATATACCTATCGTGTCTGACGTACAATGTATCTCAAAAGTGGTCACAACTATTCACAAACAAGAATTCGATTGGAAAAGCCAAACTTATGAAAACCCAGGAATTTAAATTAGCCGTTATAATTATTATAGAGAGAATTTCAACGTATTAATTTAAATGTGTGTTTGTTTGGCCAGAAAACGATCTTGGACAGCATCACGCAAGATGACAGTTCATTCACCGGTGATGGCTACACATCACTGGCGATCATCTATGCAACGCTGGCGATATGCAACTGGATGGCGCCCTCCGTCATCACAATAACTGGACCCAGAGGCGCCATGTTCATTGGCGCTTTGACTTATCTGTGAGTATCGTATTAATATCATAAACGCGAAATTTTGTAAAAATGGATGGGCAGCCACCCTGTGTTACTCTTTCACGCAAGAAATTCTGAACGGATTTTATTAAAACCTTTTTATTAAAATTAATTTTAATTTTATTTTATTATTAATTTTTTTAAATTAAAACCTATATAGGTTGTCGGCTGTAGAATAACAAAGGTGGTAAAAGAACAACGCCGCCTATGAACAACCGCGCTACAGTTCGCGCTGAGTAAGCCCGTGGTATCACTTCAGACGAGCCGGCCCAATAAGTGCGTCAGCATTTGCTTCAGCTTGGCTCTCTCTCTCTCACGAGTGCGATTGTCACGAGGCACTCGCCCGGCCACTTTTAAGCCCTTCCAGAAACCGAATAAACTATAAATTAAATTGTAATCGTCCGAACCGGGATTCGAAACCGATACCCCTACATGGTACACTTTTAAAACCATTAAGCTACGAGGCTCTAAAAAATGTAGGTCTCAATTTAAATATTTAGCAATAATGTAGCTCATACATCAAAATAAAACGACTGTGATTTATAATATCATTTAAATTGATCAAAATAATTTTTAAAAAAATCACGGATGTCTGGCGTGGTAACTGGCGTACAGGAGATTGCAGCGTCTGCCGGGTCCACTTGTAAGATAATATATAGTTCCTACGTTTCACTACGAATTGCTGCTAGTTGATGCCGTAATACAGAGTAGATACACGATGTATTTTTTTCTCGGCGTCTCAAATTTATTCAAAAGATGTAAGTGAAATTTTTATTAACCATTTACTACTTCTAGTAAATGGTTACTACGATACATGTATAGTTGTAGAAGAACAACAATTTTTTTATTGTGTAATCCTTTATTTCATCATCATCAGCCCATCTAAATCCACTGCTGGACATAGGCCTCCCCCAAACACGCCCACCCGCGACCTTCGTTAGATCGTCTTTCAATCGTGTGGCGGGCAACACGCACTGGTTGAAGACTTTCGTCTTCAGGCACTGAGGTATTTTAGAGGAGAAGATGTACTTGAGTTTTCC
>DWCF01003782.1:0-18543 GCA_018230265.1 Delias oraia
CCTCCCCCAAAGACGCCCACCCGCTGCGATCTCGAGCGATCTGGATCCAGCGGTTGCCCGCGACCTTCGTTAGATCTAAAAATCTGTATATAATGTATAAAAAAAGAGAATTCAATGAAATTTTGAAAGTAAACCGTCTTGATTTAATAAATTATTTTGTATGTTTAAGCTGTTAAACTGGTGTATGACTGTATCCTTCAATGATCATGTGAACAACCGGTTTTTGATCAATTAGCATTTTTCTTATTTATGCGTCTATATGCTTCGACACCTACCTATACGCTAAATTCACTAAACAAATGTGTTTTACATAATGTAGAACATATTTTAAGCATATCAAAAAAAAGTTTTAAGTTTTTAAATAAGTTTAATGTATCTATGCACGTAAATATACTTCGCGATGCCAAATATTTGACAAAAATCCCAGTAAAGTGATTTTCGGTACTTATTTTTGTTATGCAACAATGATACTAGTTATGTAAATTACGAATGAAATTCAACCTCTGAGATATATCAGTAATAAAATAATATTACATCTTAACCTTTGAAATTCGTCTATTTTTTATGGAAACGGTGTGAAATGAGGAGGCGGTTCACCTAGGATAAGGTACCTCCGCCCATGCGCACCCTTAGACCTTGCAGACCCTTGGGTGCATTTCCGGCCTTTTAGTGATAGACGCGCTCTGTTTAAGAAGATCCCCTAACTTGTGCAAATGCATTAAAACGCTCAGTCGTGGAACGACAAACTTTAAGATTATAAGGATACTGTTGTTGAAATTTAGCTGTAGGTATGTATCCTAATAGCTAAGAGATTCATTGGATCTCTGGATCCGACGGAACACAAAAAAGATTTTGTTTCTACAAGTAATAAACTGGCGGCGCTTCTCTGAGTGAGTATCCAGAAAGCCTTCAGAAGCCCTTAAAAATGCCGCTAAATTTGCGTAAAAAGCCGGCAACACAACCAATACGCGGACTGTGGCGTTGTTATCAAAGGGCGGCGGTGTCCATATAGGAGACCCACACATTCCGTTGTAAGCTATATCATAAAAAAATAAAGTACAAAATAATATCACTTTAAATTCTAACTCTAATATCTTTATAATAAAACAAATTTATTAGATTATATTACGCAATATATTACGTTAAATTAAACAAGAATTTTTTAAATATTTATCCTTGAACTTCTTTATCTTAAACTCTTTGTTTATTAAGAAATCGACAGTCAAAGAACATTTATCCTTTGAATTTAGTTACCACGCCAAACTTAGCCAAATATGAGATAGATTACTTATATATGATCGAAAAAGTAAAATCGAAGAAAGCGATGCATTTGACGAAGATAAATAGAACGATGGCTGAATATAAATCTATTATTTTAAATTCCGGTTGCATTTCATGCTTAGACAAGTCGTGCCATTTGTATGTGGTATTAATAAGATAGAAGAAAGTTTTATATGTAACATACATGCATATTTTACAGTCCCGATTTACCGTATCACGGGACGTATTTTTTTTTAATTCTATAATGGACAACGGAGCAGATGGGTATATGGTAAGAGAACATTACCGCCCATGAACAACCGCGCCACAATCCGCGCATTTGTTGTGTTGCCGGCTTTTTACGCCGCTTAAGTGGCACTTTTAAGGGCCTCCGATATCCTCACTCACTGTGCAAGTAATCTGTGAACCCGTGATATCACTTCGGACGTGCCGGCCCAATTAGTGCGTCAGCATATGCTTCAGCATGGCTCTCCCACTGGTGATAGTAAGGTATTAATAAATAGTGACCGCGAAAGTTGTCAGTATACATGGATTTTCGTTACTCTTTCACGCATTTCATTTCTCACATTTTTTGTAACAAGTGAATTCAATATGACGCATATTGATCTGTCATATTGAATAAATCAAACTCATAATAAAATAAAATAAATCGAAATTTTCTTACTGTTGACTTCAAATTAAATCTTTTTAAAAGTAAAGAAGCACGCACCGGGACGCTAGTATTGTATAATAACGAATGTCGCAGATCCAGATATTATAATATGTACAATAAATAATATCAGTCATCATCATCATCATTTCAGCCGTCAGACGTCCACTGCTGGATATAGCCCTCCCCCTTGGACTTCCACGGCGTTTACTTTTGTCATTTGGGAGGGTGCATGCCATAATCGCCACGCTTGGCCGACGTATTGGCGATCGCAGTTCAGTTATATAGTCCGCGGAGGACGCTGCTGCCCGCCCTCCGGTATTCCCTTAGTCGCCTCTTACGACACCCACGCGAATTGGGGAAGCGCAATTCTAAGCCGGCGCTTCACGGCGATGGTATCAGTAACTATTATTTATTATACATATTATCTATTGTAATGAATAGATGATCCCAAAAACACACTTAGTCACGACTTGTAGATCTCAATTATCTTTGTATTACATTGTAACAAGATTATTACTTTAGTTTTAAAACCTAAATCAACTTGACCCAGATACCCTTGAGGTCGGAAACTTCACGCTTGACATCCCGTTTTTAATACACGTTCAATTAATATATCAGAGTATATATAGAGTAGAAATAATACTAATAATAATATAAACTTTTAATCATAACTATAATTTGAACGTATAAAAAGCCTCGTAGATAATTGGTTTTATAATCCTACCACGAAGAGAGTGGTATCGGGTTCAAATCCCGATCCGTACAATTATAATTTATTTTAAAATTTATTCGGTCTCTGGAAAGGTCTGCCAATGAACGGACGAGTTTATAACATTGTCGTACGCATACAAATTGGGCCGGAACGTCCGAAGCGATATCACGGGGTAACAGAATACTCAGCGTGAAATGGTACAGCAGGACCAGGAGGATCACCTAGGGAAAGCAGTCATCTGCCCATGGACTCCCCTAGCAGCGCCACGATCTACGAGCACGAGCGTGTATCTCAGACTTTCTTTCCGTTGAAATAAAATGAAACTTATTTAAAAGAAGCATTTTTAGACATAAATTTTGAATAATGAGGAGCTAAAACATATAATATGTCCATAAAATATTCAATAAAGAAACCATTGGCATAGTTTTACAATTAATTAAAATACGTATATAATATTGAAATTTTAAAAAATATTGTGAAACATTCCACAACGTACACAACGTTAAAATTTATAATTTATTTAAAAGGACAACAGAGCGATTTAAAATTATTTTAAATAATTCTAAATCTGTTTTGTTATATATCTATATATATAGAAAAATAATTCCAATATAGATTATACATTAATATTATCGAAGTGATACCACGGGCTCGCAGTATACTCAGCGTAAAACTTTGGTTGTACTGTGTTTCGCAAATGAGTAAGAATATCGGAGGCCATTAAAAAGTGCCGCTTAAGGCGTATAAAGCCGGCAACACAACCAATTCGCGGAACGTGGCGCGGTTGGTCATGGGCAGCGGTGTTCTAACCATATATTAGACCCACTTGCGCCGTTGTCCATTAAAGAATAAAAAATTAAAAAAATCATAGGATTTTGTGAAGTTTAATTGTCTGATTTGTAATTCAAATTTCCATTTCAAGTTAAAAATCAAGATTTTAAACTTGATAAATTGGGCATAAAAAATATTTTTTCACATTTAAAAAATCTTAATTTATGTTTCATGGCCTTTTTTGTATTTGACCATCCCCTGACTGTTTAAGAAATATTTTAATTAGTTAATTGCAACATAGATAGGACAGGGGTTACGTATCCACAAGAGGTTTACTCTGGTGGAACTTGAAAGGTTATTCCAAAATCTTATTTGACAAATTGTTTCAATAACAGTTTTCATTCAGAGCACATAGTTAATTTAATATATTTTTTGCCTTTTTAGCGAATACAACTTTAGTTTTTCTTATAAAACGGGAAGCTGATCTAGGATAAACCATCCAAGGCCCACGACTTACGGCTGGATATCGGCAGCGACATTTAAATTATTACTTAATTTCCTCCTATAGCGGACAGAGCAGGTCTCCTATACGGTAAGAGAACACCACTGCCCATGAATTATTAGGATTCTCTTCATTAGGATTTTAAAAACGATAATGATCGATCAAACAAATCATAGCTACGTCTCGGTTTGTAATTATTATATTTAATTGCTAATTAAAAAACTAAATTAACACTCTGTACAATTTAATAATTAATACTTTATGTAATGTTATTAGTAACGCAATAAGAATTGTGCAGAATCAACTGTTGACCCGTAATGTCAACAGATCGTCAATCAAACAGATAAAAGTACAAAGACTGGACCCCTCTCGGACATGTGTATGATTCCACTATAACAGCTAACTATGTTGTGTTTACAAAATTAATAGCTTAACTTATTCTTATCGTACTTCATTTGTTAACTATTTTTGAGGTTATTGCTGGATTTCTCCTCATTGCAAAATAAAGCAGATATATAAGACATTCGGGTTAAAACATTAAAACTCACTGGACTGATTTTCTTGACATTTGCTTTTTTTATTCTATAGCGGACAACGGATCAGGTGGGTCTCCTATATGGTAAGAGAACACCGCCGCCCATGGACAACTTTGCCACAGTCCGCGTATTGTTTGTGTTGCCGGCTTTTTACGCAATTTTAGCGGCATTTTTAAGGGCTTTTACATATATAGCCTCTAATTTTCTCAATCACTCTTTGAAACACAGTACAATTACCGATTCACGCTGAGTGTTCTGCGAGCCCGTGGTATTATTGCTGACGGGCTGGCCCAATTAGTGCGTCAGCATATGATTCAGCATGGGTCTGCCACGGGTGCAAGTTGAAAAAATGATAATTAATAAACGGTTGATGATATTCAATGAAAATTTCACTTTCGATCTATGAAATTATAGTTTAATTATAAGGTTAAATATCATCAGTAATTCCTAAATGGAATTCAATAAATAATTAATGCGGAAGGTATTTCATATAAGGTATTTATATTTATAATTTTATAAATTAAATTAAATAATAAGATATCAAACAAAAATGTATATAATACATCATAATATTCGAGTATTATAATATATAGTAATTGCAGGATATTCAATTAAACTTTTATAATAAATTCCTTTATATGTTGTATAACCGCCTGTACATCCATTAAGATAAACTAATTGATTAGTCCTAAACCCGTTTCGGAGTACAAATGAAAAAAAACAAAACCAGATTTTTTTTACATAGTTAATGGAATAAATGAAGATCGGAAGCGAATGTATGAAGGCTATCGACTAGGTAGCGAAACACGACCAAAGATAACCTCATCGGATAGGCCAATGTGTATAATCACTTGAAAAGTAACGTCACGCAGTCCACACGTATTTTTAATTTTAAATTTACATTGAAATATTAAAGTTATTGAAATTGTAGACTTTGATGTACTAGAATGACGTCTGTTAACGGAAAAGATACGAATGATGTGCCACCATCATCTCTGATTAGACGTATCAGTTCGCGGACTCTAAAGAATGAAGATAAAGAAAATGGTGATACCTGTAAGGGGGCATTCGTTAGTAAATATAAAAAGGTACCGGAAGCTCTAAAAAACTTTCATCTAAATGATCCTGAGGAGAACCTGGAAGTTCCCGGGACACCGGCGACGCCTCGGACTTCGACAACACCGGGTTTGTGGTTTTGACTTTTACTTTATATATTCTTCTTTCATTTCTGGTTGTTGAAATTAATTTTACACATTATTAGATACTGTTAGACGTGTTTTAATGCATATTAAATTTAAATCAATTTTTTACATATAGAAAACAATATAGAAATACATAATGTAATGTTTTAAATATGAATTCAGCGTCAACTCTCAGAGTTATGAGAAAATATTGCTGGTTTATTTATTACTTCAGTCTAATTTTATTCTTAGATTGAAATCAAGAATTATATTTAATTAAATATTATTTTGTTTAATGTTGTTGAGACTATTTCAGTATCACAGATTTATTATGCTTTAGAAACAATTCTAACTCAAAAAATACATTTAACTTTACTTAAAAAATTACGATAAAGAAAAATTTTCTAATATATAATATATATATATATGTCTAATATACGTAATATATATATATATAATTTACCTTATACAATCAGTATTATGAGAATATTCTGATTTTTTTATATTGCTATTTTATTTTATAACTTACATTTTATTTTTAAATTGAAATAAAGACATATAATTTCTGTTGTAACGATTATATAATTAATTGCGAAACACAGTACAAATACCGTTTCACGCTCATTATTTTGTGCATTATTAGGTTTTTAAACTAGGTGGGTTTTATTTTACATGGTAACAAATCTATTCTAACCAAAATGCATGTATGTGTACTTCTTCAAATGGACTCAACCCACGATATACGATTGTGTCTACTCAAGCTAAATTTCATTACTTCGACAGTCTATGAACCTAGGACGCACTAATCGCATATCATTTAACTACAAATACGGTTATTACTAATTACATTTTACTTTTATATAAAGCGCGTAAAATGTGTATTTTTAACCACATAACAGACAACAGACAGATACAGATAGTAACTGTCTGCATCCGTGGTAGTGCCTTACTGAAGTATAATATGCTGACGCTCTAATTGAGCCGGCCCGTCCGAAGTGATACCACTGTTGACAGAATACTCTGCGTGAAATGGTACTTGTACGTTGTTTCGCAGACTGAGTGAGGATATCGGAGGCCATTAAAAGAGCTGCTTAAGCTGTGTAAATACCTGACAATACAACCAATGTGCGGACTGTTTTTCACGGGCGGTACCGTTCTCTAATCAAATAGGAGACCCACCTGCTCCCTTGTCCGCTATAGAATAAAAAAACCGCGGTTCATGGGCAACGGCATGGCAATAGATTGATGTGCTGTTGGCTTTTATATCGTGCAAGCGACAAGCCAAACTTGTTGGGTCTCCGGTTTCCTCACTCACTAACTTTCACGCTGGTATTCCGGATTAGACTGGCCATATTAGTACGTTAGCGTGGCACTCCCACGGGGAATGTGAAAACATTCATGTATCGTAATATAATTTACATAGTAAATACAATTTCCGTAATGAAAATTATTTGAATTCTCAAAACAATTGATGGTTATAATATGTATAAGTGTAATTTATTTTATTACTTCATTGAATGGCAATTGTCACAAGCTTGGGTTTAAATTAGTAATGTGTGCCTTAAAACATTACGTTACATAATACTAATATGATAATTTTGTATAGAAATAGGATAAAACAAAATTCCTTGACTAATTACTATGTTTAAATTTTATTGGTAAACTCCTCAAATAGGTTCAGATGTATAGAAAAGCTGTTGCTTTTAGTTAGAATTAAAATAAATACATACAAATCCGTGTAGGTTACATTTAGCACAGCGACATCTAGTCTAAAGATAAGTAGTTAATATAATGTACATATCTTTTTGAAATATGTAAATGTTATTGATACAAAAAACCGGAGGAAAACGAACCTGCAGCCAAGCGTTTCAGATAAGCTTGCAACCACTACCCAATAGAGATATATTACTTACCTGCTTTGATTCAAATCGTTTTTATTATGACGAGTGTATTTGAAAATTGTTAATATTCATTGAGATTTGTGCCGTAGAATTTCTGTTATATTTCTGGGTACTAACAATTTAGAGGCATTTTCCTTTTGATTTATATTTAAGAATACTTGTACTATGTTTCGCCGAGTAAGTGGGGTTATCGGAGGCCCTTAAAAATGCCGACGTAAAAAGCCGGCAACATAACTAATGCGTGGACTGTGGAGCGGTTGTTCATGATTGGCGGTATTCCTTATCATATAGGACACCCAGCTGCTTCGTTGTCTGCTATATAATAAAACAAGATTACATTAAAATTAATCACGTTTCCCTTAAATACAGTTTACTTAACTACTTACATAGATTACCGTACTCCACTAAACCCAAATTTAAATACCTCAAAAAAACATATTTTTTTAAATATAAAACATGCGAATGTTCCATAGTAACTGGCGCCATACTTTTTATTTTTTGTTGTACAAATATTTTACACGGAATAACGACAATTTATAAATCTCTATTATCTATGTTATGGTCATATTTTTGGTTATTTTTTCTGTAATAAGAATAAAATGCAAATAAAAAAGCGACTGTATTTTATTGTAATATTATATTGCGTATAACTGTAAAGTATACCACAGCATAAATTAAAATGAATAAGATAATTTTTACGGCTTGATGATTTTAATTAAGTTTTATTATTTGTTATCTTGTTACGTTCATGAGTGCAAACACATATATTTATACAAGACAAATTTATTTAAAAACTTACAATATCTAATAGATAATTTTTTAACAAATATCGCTGTTTATGTATGTTTTTATGGCGGGAGATGTCTTACTAGCATCTATAAATAATGTAATAATCAAATTATACATTTCTATATTTTTTATTCTATGGCGGACAACGAAGCAGATGGGTGTTCTATAAGGTAATAGAAAACCGCCGCCAATGAACAACCGCTCCACAGTCCGGGCGTTTATTGTGTTGCCGGCTTTTATGCCGTTTAAACGGAACTTTTAAGTGCCTCCGATGTCCTCACTCACTTTGTGGTTTCACGCTGAGTATTCTGTGAGCGACGTTTCATTTCGGACGAGCCGGTTTTTACTACAACATTATTTTTTATAATATTTTGTGTATATACATCCAAGCATTTTTTGTATAAATTATTATTATTATTTTAAATAATTACATAGTATTTTATATGAATAGACTTAATGTATTGTTCTAGGTCACGAGAATTGCACATTCCATCATGATCTCGAGCTGGACCACCGACCACCCACACGTGAGGCCCTCCTTCCAGACATGGCTAACTCTTACAGGCTCTTGCTTACAGGTAACTGGATATTCATGTACATTTTGATAGAAAGGCGCGAAAATAACAATGGATTTAATGTATATTCACAGATTGACTAGTTAAATAAATTAATTTAACTTTAGTTCGAGTTCAGTTAAACAAAAAGGTTTAATAATGCACAGAGCAGAATAACAATTTCACAGGCTAGAATAGTAGCACCATCTAGTGACAACTTTATATTGCTTGGTTAATAGTTCTAACACTGTTAAAAATTAAGCTGTCAGGGCTGTATGGCCACACAGCGATTTGTTCTTAAAAACATTTAACAATTTATTAATAATTATTATTATTTACATTTCTTTTATAATAAACGTGCTTTCTATAATTACTTATTTATACAAGCTATGACGCCTTGTTCAAGGTTACATAGTTGTATGAAACTTGAAATGTTGTAGCCAAATGTCACGAGACGGCGTTGATGTAATAATTACCTTGATAATTTCAGGTTTGGGAGAAGATCCTCAAAGAGAGGGTCTACTGAAGACTCCCGAACGAGCTGCTAAAGCCATGTTATTCTTCACCAAAGGTTACGACCAGAGTTTAGAAGGTAAACTACATTATTAAGCAATATTTAGTGGTTTTAATTATAATAATTTTTTTATGGTATAGCGGACTACGGAGCAGGTGGGTCGCCTATATGGTAAGATAACACCACGGCCCATGAACAACCGCGCCAAAGTCCGCGCATTGCTTGCGTTGGCTTTTTAGGCCGGCAACACAAGCAATGCGCGCCGGCACTTTAAAGATCCTCCGAAATCCTCAATCACTCTACAAACACAGTTATAAGTACCGTTTCACGCTGTGCATTCTGTGAGCCCATGGTATCACATCGGACGAGCCAACCCAATTAGTGCATCAGCATATGCTTCAGCATGGCTCTCCCAAGGGTGCGATAATATTAAGACACCTACCCGGCTACTAAGGAATCCGATACCACTTGCTTCATACACTTAAAACCATTAAGCTACGAAGCGCTGATAATTATAAATTTTTAGATTTAAAAATTATAAACAAAACAGCAGTTTTGCGAATATGTAAATTCGTTTTACTTATAATAGGTTATCGAATATATAATATACATCAAGATATTGTTGATAAAAATACATAATTTACAATACTTGGTAGTTCTAAATTTTTTGAAGAAACCTTTTATAATTTCCTTGACAAGAACTCCTTACTGTTGAGAATCATCATCATCATCATCACCAGTTGAGAATATGATGCCATAATACGTTCTAAATTTATTAAAACTATTTCCAGAGGTGTTAAACAACGCGATCTTCGATGAAGACACCGATGAGATGGTTGTGGTTAAGGACATAGAAATGTTCTCTATGTGTGAACACCACTTGGTACCCTTTTATGGGAAAGTTTCTATCGGCTACTTGCCGCAGGGGAAAATTCTTGGACTCAGCAAGCTAGCCAGGTAAGAAGTGCATGTTTTAACAAAAAATATTATATGGGTCTTATACATATTAAATAGATGTAAGTTAAAAAGGGCAGGGTTGTATGTCACATTTCTATATCACATTTTTTTAAATTTATGAATACAATAATGGCGGATAATTGATTGATTTGTTTATAAACTTTCTATAGACAAAATCAAAAATGTTTAAAAACCGGATCGTACAGAAACGTGACGGCATATTGCCGTAACGGACCTCCGTTGCAAAGTCGTCCAATTATCTTCTAGTCGCGCCTAAAGAAATTTCACTACAAAATGTTTTCCATATAATCTTATTTTTCTCAGAATTGTGGAGATATACTCCAGAAGACTGCAAGTGCAAGAGCGCCTGACCAAGCAGATAGCGAAGGCTGTCACTCAAGCAGTCAGACCTGCTGGAGTTGCCGTCGTTATAGAAGGGGTGTAAGTTACAAGATCCTTGCAATATATAAAATTACCGTGTCACTGTGTTCGTTGTTATATACCTAAAGAGCGACTCGATCGATTTTTATGTAATTTTCTATGCATATCAGTTAAAGAACGAAGTTTAAGATTATATTAAGTTGGAGAGTGAAAATCTGTTTTTAACTTAATAATTTATATGGCAAAATATTTGCATGAGTCAGATAGTGGTATAAAATTATTTCCAACATTATGCAAATATATGCCGTCTTTTTATAAAACGGTAAATTTTTTCTCAATCTTAAAAAGGCTCTCTAATTATTAGCAATTGTTTAGCTTGTAAAAATGAACCTTAGAGGGCAAAAATACTTAGCTTTACTTAAAATAATATCGTAAACATAACTCTGTCTGTAAACTTTAATATTCAGTATATTAAGCATTTGTTAATGCACTATCAAGACTTAAAAGGTATTATTTAAATAATATGTATTAATTATATACACTTAGAAGTATTCATATTTAATTATATTTGCTTCATCCTTGAAATTATACCGCTTAAGCGAAGTAAATTGAAGGCAAAACAACCAAAGCGCGTATTGTGGCGCTCCGTTGTCCGCTATACCAAAATAAAAATTTCAATTGTATTTTTTTCCGAATGTGACAAGATAATTTCTCTTTCAGACACATGTGTATGGTGATGCGAGGCGTTCAGAAGATAAACAGTAAGACAGTGACCTCCACGATGCTTGGAGTATTCCGCGATGACCCCAAGACACGAGAGGAGTTTCTCAACCTAGTCCACTCCAAGTGAGCCGGACGTTGCCTTAGCTATTTGTTGCCTTTCCATCTTTATTTTAATCTTAGTTTAGGACAGTTGTCGACTAATAGATTTGATCAATCTTTATATTATTTTCCAATCTTAAAGATCAATGAAATCTATGATAAGGCGGAATTCAAGAGGAACCCATTTTCACTTTGGCGCAATAACATTGCGCCAGTTCTGAAGGCCTGAAAGCAATGAAGTTACGATCAATACATATGACTAGTTAGATACATAATAGATTTGCCTATAGCACAGTCATTTAAGCCTCAGATATTAATAACACCTTGACCAGCGGAAGCACTAATTGTGATAAATCTTGATATTTTATTTGTAACAATGAGTTGTTAACTAGACTTCATATCGATCCACAAAAATCAGAGTCGTATTTTGTTTACATTCCTAAAGTCAGACTGCCGAAATAAGTTCGTATGTGACAATGTTACATGGAACTATCACCATTCTGTTACTTCATTATATATATTCAGTTGTTATCATGTAAAAATTCTTATCATTTCTCGAATTTAGATTTTATTATCAGTTTAATTGATTTGTATATAACGATTGGATCGATGGGCCTGGTGGAGAAGCTCAGAATCACTCAGCGAGCTATGGAGAGGGTAATACTCGGAGTCTCGCTGCGAGATAGAATCAGAAATGAGGTTATCCGCAGCCGAACCAAAGTAACCGACATTGCCCGCCGTATTAGTAAGTTGAAGTGGCAATGGGCTGGCCACATCGCTCAAAAAAGACCGCAACAGGTGGGCGTCTTTTGGGGAGGCCTATATCCAGCTGTGGACTTGATAGGCTGATGATGATACAATGATTACTTACCTTGCTCAAATATTGCTGTGAAACTGTTTGTTTCTTGATTTCAATTAAAACATGATAATATTTTTATAACATCTCTATGTTTCTATTAATGTCAAGCATACTTTAGTAAAGTTAGTTTTTATCTCAGAGTGTATATGCAACATCTATGGCGTTGTGTCAGTATGTTTATTTAAAAATAGGACATAGCCTTGTGGCTGGACTAATTAGGAGAATAAAAACTGCCTTCAGTAATATAAGTTAGCTAATTTTTTATTGTTTAAGCGACACAGCTTGGCCATAGCACATATTGTTTGATGTTAATTTTTAAAATTATAAATCCTTATATATATTATTATTCAATATATTTGTTAAATACGATTTCGATTGCCCAAAATCGTATTTCTCAAATCGCTAACGTAATACCTTTTGCTTTCAACAGTAAAAATCTCAAGTTGTTAATGGCTGACGATTGATATTTTTACATAATTATATTTCGATTCGCGTTTAAATTAAATTTATGATAAATCCATGACGTTGCCTTAAAATTTATAAATATACGAATTTTATATGTTGAATTATATGATAACGAGATTGTTTATTTTATAAATAAAGTTTTTTTAGTTATAATTTGTATTCATTTTAATCACAGACATTTATAATCACAGAATACTAGCGTGCAATACTGTATTTCACTGAATAAGTGATATACCGAAGGCCCAATAAACTTAAAAACCTACATTAAACGATATTTATGTCCCAGTCAAGGCGGACGTGTTCCTTTTATGGCGCGGACTGGGTTAGGGCTACTCTGCACTGAAAATCAGCGGAGAGAAAAGTAACATGGCGCCTATTTTATCAAAACCATTAATAAACCAGGATTTTACCGCAGTGTAAGCGACGTCGTAACCTGGTAACATAATTGCACTAATTTTGCCGTGTGCATGGGCGATGGTTTGCCATTGCCATTGCCATCTCGAGATTCGCCTACCCCGTGTTTATGTATTGTATAAATCACGTGTCAGACGTTATTATTTACGTTAACCTTTTCAGATATATTTACTTAATGACATTTTAAAGTCAAATGTGAAAATAAATCATTAATTGCTAATCAAAACTAATATCAAATGGCAAATAGTATCAGGATGACAGTTTTAGGTCTCACAAAAATCATAAGCAATTCGACTTGGAGATATTAAAGCCGGAACGAGCACACGGCTCTGCAAGGGCTAGGGGTGTTCATGGGCGGAGGACCGCATACCCTGGGTGAGCCTCCTGCTCGTTTACCAACATTTATATTAAAAAAACAAAATGGTATTGAAAATTCGATTTATCTGCCTTTTTTAAAGCTCTTTAATAGAAAAATATATTTTCAATTAAAACCTTAATTATTCTTAACTTAAAGAATCGCCACAGAAATTGGTTTAGATTCACTATTTATATGTTAGAAGAATGCTATATATTTTCATACCATTAGTAGCTGACCCCTTAGACCTCAGATTTTTTGCCTTTTAAATTGAAGTACTGGTATCGCTATGAAAAGATACAGATACTAATACTAACAGGATTAATTAATTAATCATTGATTAATTAATTATAAAACAGAATATTAATAATTAAAAAAATGGATTAAACAACTGTTAACTTCAAGGCCTACTTGATTTGCATACATAAAAGATTTCATAAACATCGTTTGAAGCATTTCTGAGGGGTTTGTCAACAAACATTCTGACACGACAATTTATTTTATACTACAGTGGACAATGCTAAGATAACACCGCGCTGCAGTCCGCGCATTTGTTGTGTTGCAGGCTTTTTACGCCTCTTAAGCGCCATTTTAGAAGGCCTTCGATATTCTCACTCTCTCAACGAAACACATTAGAAGGACAAGTATTATAAGTTTTATATTAGACACATGTTCAAGTATTACTATCGATTCACGCTAAGTATTCTGTGAGCCCGTGGTATCATTTCGGACAAGCCGGCTCAATTAGCGCGTCAGCATATGCTTGCAGCACATGGCTCTCCCACGGGTGAGACAGTATTAAGACACTCGCCCGGCCTCTGTTAAGCACTTCCGGAGACCGAATAAATATAAATTAAATTATAATTTATAATTGTAAAGTTCGAGATTCGAACCCAATACCTCTCGCTTCATGATAGACTTATAAAACCATTTAGTTACGAGGTTTTCAAAAAATTATTCAAATAGGAATTAAATTAAAAGTCATATTATACTGTTTTCTTTTCAGAAATTACGATGAGATCAAACACATTCACGGCATAATTGTTGGTGGACCTTTCCTTGGCCGCGCCCATCTCTAAAACACCTAAGACTACTTGCAGAAATAATTCAGCCAGGAAATCATTAGAGCGTTAAATTTATATAACATATATCTAAGCTGTAATTTATTTAAAAGAAAAGCGTTAATACTGTTACTATACATATATACATACTATCTTTATACATTTGTTTATATATATATATACGACTCGTACTATGTTATTTGCAATGGATGTCCAAGAACTTAAAACTCAGAAGTGATGTCGACGTTAGTTAAAAATATCATGTTAAAAGCGTAACTTTGGCAAAAATAGAAATTTATATATGTTATCTGAAGCGGTTATAAGAAATAATTTTCATCCAGTGGTTAGCAAAAGTAAATCCAATTGCTCAACTCACCATAGAGAGATCCACAAACCTCTTAAGAAATTAATGACCTGATAATTTGGCATAATTTTTTGTATATAATCAACATTGGTGGATATTGATATATATTATACTCTATATGTATGTGATCTCATAGAAATACAACGCAAAATATTAGACAGAAATTCATGCAATATCAACTGCAATTGGTGATCAATATGGCGTAGTTTAGTAGTATAATAATAACAAAATATATGAGTTAAATTTAGTTTAAAAAGTTATATATTTATATATGATATAAGTCGCCTGAAAATAAAACTTTATAAATTTATAATAAAGTCTATGTATGATTTATATTATAATGTTATATTTCTAATAGATTAAAGTTATCTATAAAATATATATATTTTATTTTATTCTATATCAGACAAGAGAGCAAGTGGTTTCTCCTATATGGTAAGAGAACACCGCTGCCCATGAACAACCGCGCCACTGTCCGCGCATTGGCTCACTCACTCACTGACTCTGCGATATACGCACAAGTACCGTTTCACGCTGAGTATTCTGTGTGTATAATTCACTTCACTCTTTTTGAAACTTTTAAACGTTTGAGTGTTTGAGCTAAGTATTTAATGGAATACTATCGAGAAATAGAACTTGTACAGTTTCGCTTAGTGAAGATACAAGAGCGCCACTAAGTTATAGAACATAACCGGCGTAAAAATTCCCCAACACAACCAAAGTTGCGCAACTCTTCATGGATAACTGTGATGTCTTACCAACAAAGAATAAAAACTCTGCCTGAACTTGTTGTGTATCAATGAAAATTTATGTCTTAAAATCGAGAACATTGCATTGCATTGGCTTAATCATAATGACATTTACCCTTTGGAGATAATACTTAAAATTTGTAAACAAGTAAGAACAATCTTCTGGTTATTCGCTCGGGTTTTATCGTCATTTTAATAGGCCACATCGGTAAGTTAAGACATATTTTAAATGTATATGTTTATGCGATATTTAAAATACTTTAATCATTTATATGCCAAATCATAGATTGCAGAGATCAGATAGTGTTCTCATACTTTTTTATTTAGTACTTGTTCAACTAACTCTCAATAAATATTTTTTCGAGAAACTTCAATTAAATTAGTGAAAATAAAAATTTCAGCTACCACCATCTGTTTGACATTTGAACTCTTAACAAAACGTATCATGAGAACAAAAACTGTTCTTATTGATAGCTAATTTCGCTGAAAATTAATTTTTATCAATTAATTATATTGTTGCGAATTACTAGTGTAGTGTACTAATGCAAAAATTTTTAATATTGATGGCGTCTTATTTCTTTTCAGAATCACGATGTATTTGAAAATATTCGCAACATTATTGCTGGCAGGCATAACTTTTGGTGCTCCCTCCTCTAAGGAAGACGATGATAAGTTAACGATTAGTAGACAGTACTACCAAGAACAATTCGTCAAATATCAAGGAAATCATGAAATCGTAAGAATAACTGTACCCTTAAATTCAATGAAATTTGAAGATGATAGCTCCAGTGAATCCGAATCTAGTGAAGATGTAGGAGTTATAGTATTTTTTGTTGAATCTGATACTGACGAAAATCAAAAACAAACATACCATGGTTTATATACTCTTCAAGATGGAAAAGTCAACAAGATTTTGGAAAATGGTAGAGATATCGCGTCATTTAGTGATAAGAATAGAACTATATATCTTGCAGCCAGTGACGGAGTCTACACATATAGAGAAGATACTAAAACCGCTGTGAAATATGGTACAATAAATGATGATATCATTGGCATCGCTCACATACTAGAGGGGGATGTTTTATACATTTTAACTGAAGATCATAAGGTTTATGAAGTCAAAAACAATGGTAATGAAAAAGTAATGCTTGAAGATGTTATTGGTGCCCAACAAATCGTATTAGATGGCTTAAATAATCTTTATTTCTATACGTCGGACAAAACGGTTCATATAAAAACGACAGAGGGTAATATAATAAACGTAGAAGGTCTGCCAGAATATTCCTCTAAAATCACCTTAATAAATCCACCGTTCATTATAGATA
Source organism: Delias oraia (assembly GCA_018230265.1). Taxonomy (NCBI): domain Eukaryota; kingdom Metazoa; phylum Arthropoda; class Insecta; order Lepidoptera; family Pieridae; genus Delias; species Delias oraia. The sequence goes on from DWCF01003782.1 coordinate 17,146, forward strand.
ATGGCGTACCAGTTGTTCTTGATAATGTTGTTTATATTGTGTACGCGAACGGAACCAGTGAAAAATCCAAATTTGACTTCGAATCCGACTCCTTACCTTCTGCTTTTGCCATGGAAGCTGTAATCATTCAATACTATGCATACGATAAGAAAATCTACGAATACAATTTATTATTATTGGTACTGGGTGAGATTTTAGAAGAATTAAGGGAATTTTTAAGCGACAAAACTAGTGAAATTCAAAGCTTGTCTTCAAACATGCACGCAAGTCTTCGAAGCAAATGAGCGAATGAAAAATGAGATTCTGAATTATATAATTGTCTTAAACAACATTTTATTATTTTTATCTATTACGTTAGTAAAACTCAAATAAAACAAATTTATTTCATTACATTTTTTACTCAATATATTGTCAGCTATTATTCAATTGTCAGATAGACATTAAATATCTCAAACTGTACATCTGTCCGATTAAGAGTATAGGGAATCTTCTTTTTTGTTATCTATAACAGACATAATAATCATACTGAGATCTGTGGGCAATGGAAGTGAAACGCCAAACATCGATCTTATAAGGACTTCCATGACGTTGAATTCATAAATTTTTCCTTCTATAGCCGCAACCAAATACAAAGCAGCATCAATGCTAAATGCCGTTGGTTTTTCTTTGATTTTTAAATCTTTTCTTATGTACGTTCCATTAGAATATAACATGAATAGTGAGCCATCACCAAAAAATGGAACACAGTTTTCCATTATGAAGGCTGGCCGCAATAATTTTACATCTCGAAATTCATCTTTAACACTGGAAAGGTAAGACTCTCGCAAACCATTACTTCGTATTATTCGAGGCAATTGATCGTCGCAGGACAAATAATAAATATTGTTAGATGTGTCTAGGACGAACTCCATAGCGCATTGGACGGATTCTATCCTTGTTTTGGTGGTACCATTATTTTCTAGCTTGTATAATTTATATTGCGATGTAAGAAAATAAATGGCATCTGATCCATTTGCCTTTTGAATTTGTATTATATTGTCTTGGAAGGATCCAAATTTTTTTGCAGATAATGTCTCTGGATCATACTTGTATACACCGTCTCTCGCACCGAAGTAGACTGCTTTGTCAAGACCATAATCCGACGTCGAATCTCTACCGCCTTCGAGGATTTCAAAGGCAGCTAGACCTTCTAAAACATATATACAGTGATCTCCGTCCATATGATAATCATTTACTGTGAAAAATATCGACGGTATGTCTGTATGATCAATGTACGATGTGCCATCAGCGGGTACTAAGAGTTTTGTAATTGTTTGATTCGATTTAAATATTACATTCTCAGATTTGAAGATAGACTTATATTCTTTATGTTCTTTCAAGACATGTATAGTATCAGCT
>DWCF01003783.1:0-18540 GCA_018230265.1 Delias oraia
CGTTCAAACATTTCTGAAGCGTCAATTAGCTTTTGACACAGATAACAATATAAGAAGAATACAAGGAAACAATAAATAACATGTCTCATGTTAACACTATTTGATTAGTATTGAGAGAATAAAATTATATACATCCAAATACCTATTTAATTTATTCACATATATAAAATAATATTTCAAAAAAGTTGCTGCTAAACTGTCTTTTCAATTCTAATTTTATTTGTAAATTATTTTATAATATATTGTTCATAATTAACTTGTAATATTTAATTAGTTAATGGTTTTTTTATAAGTCATTGTGAATAAAATAAAAAGAATGATGAAAAACGGGAATTAACTCACATTTTCCTTCTGAAGCATGCTATAGTTATGCTTTGATTCAGCCAGCCTTACAGACAGAGTGGCAATATCCTTTGTTAACTGACTTTTTTCACTTTTCATCTTGTCAACCATTTGAAGCAACTTATCTTCTAATACTTGATTTAATTTTTGAACTCTTTTGTGAGAATCATACAACCTGTAAGAAGTTATATGTGACTTAAATTTATTAGAGAAACAGTTTACAATCAAAAATTAAATCATCAAATTAGAACAGTACCTTTCATATTTTTCCCTCCAAGTATTAACCTGGTCTTCTAAATCAGTGTTTCTTGCATTACACTTCAAGTATTCATTCTCAAGAGCTACAAAATGAGCATCTCTTTCAGCCAGATGTTGCCTCAAGTGCTCTGCCTCTTTATGCAACTCCTCAATACCTTGGCAATCCTAGTAATTTGTGTGCGATATCAAAACAAAATCAAAGAAGCAAGTGATGTGGTGAGTGACTTAATGTATCTATTGAGGATATTGCAAAAGAAAAAAGAAAAGCATTGTGCATTGTTACAATGATATTAGTCTTTTAATACATAATTAGAAATTATCGTTTTTTAAGATTAAGGATAAAATAACTACAGATTGATGATAAGTTTAAATTAACAGTATAAGAAAATCTAAAGATTAACTAAATTGTTGATTTTACTAATGTTTTATGGCAACATGAAGAACGATTAATTAAATCAGATAAAAATAACGAGTTAACGACTCTAATTGAGATCCTTACCTAAAAAAATTATTCTATAATAAAGTTTTAAGTGTTTATACGATTTACCTTACAATTATTGCTTTCATCCATCACTACGTATATAAAATTCACATTTCACATAATTATTGTTTGATTTGTGCGTTAAACACCTACGCCACGTCACACGCAAAGTAATTATAAACAGCTATTTTATCAATAAGCCACTGATGAGGAAATAAAGAAAACGAAAGTATATTAAAGTGAACGATATTTACTTATATTTAGAACAAACCCATCAGCACTACCAAACGCTTAAAGCATCTTTAAAGAAAATAATTTACTTAAATTTATGAAAATCTTTATTGGTTTATTATATGAAATACATTCCCAGATACATCGATAACTGGAATCTATCACAAAATAGTTTATTAGAAACTACATATATACTAAAATCGTAACACTATTGTTGAAATATTGACTTGTCTAAAATTGACCGTGTCAACTGTCAAATACTAAGCTGTCATATTTACTAAATAATAAATATAAACTTGTGAATATAGATATAAAAAAAAGATAAAATAAAATTATAAAATATTTCAAAAATGTTAATTTATTCCGTTTTACAAATTTATTGCGTCTTTAGTATTAACGCTTTTAATTTTTCTTTTCCCAATTTATACGTTTCAAATATAATTTCGAATTGTCATTAAGGTAATTAAATTATAACCCAAGAATTACTTGTGAATTTTTTGGCAATATCTAACTATTAATATAATTTATTATATTTGTATTATTTAATATCTACATTCGCTAGAATGGTGACAAGAAATGAAACACATTTTTAATTTTTATCCGATATTCATAGTAACTTTCAGAAGATGTTTAAAATAACTTGATAAAAATAAATATTTCACAGTAGGTAATAATTTGTGGACGATGCGTGTTCAAAAGATTGAAAGCAATTCTGTATATACTTCGAACGCTCGCGCACGTCTGCCTCTGACGTAGAATCTATTTCGGGAATTCAACTTCATACTAAATCTGATCCAATAATCAGAAACCCTTTGTCTTAGTTAAAGTATTTTGGGCCAATTTGGTCATCTAAAGTAAACATTCGATATAAAAGTGATCTAAAATGGGAAATATCATCAGTGGTGTTTCAACCAACACAAAATCATCATCTGAAAACGATTTCTTAACTGATGATAAAACAGCGGATAATAAAACAACAAGTAAAGGTATTTCAAGTGAACCTTTAAACAGTGATTTGCAAGAAGATCAGTTCCACGACACCATGAGCGATGATGAAGAAGCAAGAGCGAAAAGCAGGGCAGATGAAATGGATGAATTTCATAAACAGTTAAATCTAAAGCGTGAACAAAGGCAAAAAATTCTTGCTAAACATAAATCAGACAGAATGAGTTTAGAAAACGCATTAGAAGAAGAAAGAAAGTCGAAAATAGAGCTTTATGAACAAAACAAACATCTTAGAGGTCTCCTTCTAAAAAATAATATAGAACTGCCGGATAATATTCTAGAAAATGAGGATCTAAATACGTTTAAAAATGTCCTTAATCAATTAACTGAAGAAATGATAGAGCAGAAAGCTAATAACAATAAATTAAGATGTGATTTAGCCAGCTCTAATAGTACTTTACAAGCGGCGTATTCAGAAATGGCTGAATTAAGTGCTCAAAATACAGAATCTTTTAAGCAAATTAATGCCCTAAAAGAGGTGGTCGCAGTTAGTAAGACATTAATATCATTGCGTGAAAACCAATTAAATGAGGTAAGAATTCTAATATATACATTATATATATATATAATAAATTTTATGAATATAACATACCTACAACTTATTCATGTAATATTCATTTATAAAATCTTCCATATTTGGATTTCCGATTTAATTTTGAAAAACCTCTAAGTTTATAAAAATTAATTTACAAACTTGTGAGTTTAGCAATCACGATTTGATATAAATAGGAAGATATATATTTATTCGTGATGTTGTTTGTATTTTAAGCGTACTTGGTTTTCAGAAAAATCCATTTTCCGATGTATTTACCTCGTTAGGTACATTAATTTGTAGTAGTAAATACTTGTTTCGGTCAAAGACTTTTGCGACGTAGACTTATTATTACAGGAAATTTCATTCAATTTGGCTCAGGGATTTGAAATAAAGCCAATATAATTTACTACGTACTTGATGAACATTGCCCTTACGAAATAGAAACGACAATGAGTTTAAGTAAATATGTATAAAATATATAAGTTTAGTAATTCGTTGTAACGAATGTAATCGTATACCTGAAATATAATTTGTGTAAGATTGTAAAAAGCAGCTTTATTTCTAAGATCGTTAGAGGAGTCTTTGAAAAGCATTGTAAGCATGAACTATGAATGTTTAAATTAACGATTATTTTAACATTAAATTAAGTATGTAACTGTATACATTTAAAACAGAGTTCGTGTACTGTTCACACGCGATTGAAATAAAACTTCTTGGCATTGTACGAGATGGCAATTAAGTTAAAAATTAAAACATTATATAAATGCAGCACTAGTAATAAATACATTATTATATCGAATACTATACATTTTAATAAAATAATTTAATTCCTATCATACTGTAAATATGATATGATTGGTTTATGAGAACTGAGGTAAAAGACATAAATTCTATTCTGCAAATTGTTTAAATTTCTTGAGAAAACTGCATCAATAGTCGTACCATATTTTGTAGTTGATTCAACTGGAGAATTATTTATTGTTAAATTTATTTATATAATTAACTCTATTGTATAATTTGTATTATTATTATTATTCAATTTAATATTTTTTACTAATATTTTTTTATCCAAAAATATTGGATTGATTTGTTTATAAACTATCTATTGTTTATAACTATCAAAAATATTTGAAAACCAGATGGTACAGAAACGTGACGCCATAATGCCGTAACGGACTTCCGTTGCATTGTCGTCCAGCTACCTCTTAGTCGCGCCTAAAGAAGTTTTACTTCAATTATAAGAATTACTACCGAAAATGTTATTCAATACTATATACATATATCAATAATCGTTAATAATATGATTTTAGTTAAAAGACAAACTGACTGAAATAGAGCAGTCTCTTGCTGATAGAGAAGCAAGCATGCTGTCTACAGATTTACGGCAGGAGTATGAACGTCAATTACAAAATATTAGAACACTACGTGGACTGTACGAAGAGCGTGCGAGATTAGGGGAAGTTACAAGACAAGCTTTGGCCAGGGAATTGGAGGATCAAAAGCTGCTATATCAAGCAGAAAATACCAAGTAAGCCAATTGGACAGATACGTTTAAAAGTTAGCGGACAACGGAGCAGATGGGTCTCCTATATGGTAAGAGAACGCGGCCGCCCATGGTCAAATGCGCAACATTTCGCGCATTGGTTGTGATGCCAGCTTTTTACGCCACGTAAGCCTTTTTAAGTGCCTCCGATATCCTCACTCACTCAGCGAAATACAGTAAAAGCACTGTGTATAGTACTAGTACCATTTCATGCTGAGAATTCTGTGAGCCCGTGATATAACTTCGGACGAGCCGGCCCAATTAGTAAGTCTGCATATGCTTCAGCATGGTTCTCGCACGGGTGATATTTTCTAATATGACTATTAACTGTAGTTGGTACTTACTGTTGTTTTAATAAATATTTATTATAAGATGCACTCAGCTTACTAGTGAGGTAGAAGAGCTAAAAGAGAAAGTGATTGCAATGGATGAAGAAATTGAAGTAAAAAATAGCGAGATATCAGCTTGTAAGGAGGAATTAGCTGTTACGAAATCAGAAATGTCGGTTATCAATAAGGTTACTATTATAATTTATTTTATTTATTTATATTATATTTAACTTGTAAATTAAAATCAATTCTAATACTAATTTTATAGATCAATTTCTTGCTTCTACTATTTATCATAACTTGTGCATTTACGCGGTTTTGCGCAATTGCAATGTTGTAGGTTATTTTAGATAGCGTTTAATAATATCTTTTATTTTTCATTTATAGCTATTTTCCCAAGTACTTCTAGGCTACAAGAGTAAAAAGGACTTAGATATGCTGGTTAAGAGACTAGAAGAAAATCATGGAATATTGATTCAGATGGCAGAGAAAGAAAATGGTTCTGTCATATCTTCTGCCTTACCGAAATTACTTTTAGAATTAGTTAATCAAGTTGAGGATAGTAATACCAACAGTGAAGAAATCAATCAGCAGAAATCGAATGTTAAAGAAATAGGTAATAATTTAAGAACTATTGTCTTACTAGTTCCTTGAACTGTCGTGAACATCGGCTCAAAATTGAAAATAGGCTTAGGTATATTCTTTTGCAATTTCCTACTTAGGAAAAATATCATCAAATCTTAATTATGATATTAAGTGTAAAGATGTAAGAAACAAACAAACTTACTCGCTTTAAATATTATTCCAACGATATATTAAAGTTAACATCGGTTTAAACAAGAAAGATGTACATAGTAGATATAGCAAGCTTATATTTTCAAATTATACCTTTTAGATGAGGAAATTCAAAAAAATAATAAAGCTGAGGAAATTGTTCAAAATCTGCCCAAGGTCTGGAAAGTCCTCATAGAGCTTCTTAGCCATCAAACAGAATCGACTACGGCTGAAAGCGAAAAAGTCACCACATGTTACAAATCAGTTGAGACCAAGTCTGGACCAGTACTAGTGCCTAGTGTGAGTCGGACTTATATAAGATTAAAGGTACGTTAACGGGGAATATTTTTATTGTATTTTATTTAATATTTAATAATTATTGTATTTAATAAGATATAATAAAAAACAAATTTGTATATATGTATCTACTAATTATTATTTATTGAATGAAATCTTTTGTATTTTCATTTAGGCGTCTTAAGTCAGTTCATTTATAATATAACAACACAATTTCTGGCTTGAAATAAGAATTATCTTATGATTATTAAATCATTTTTAATAATTACATATTCAAATGCATCATTATATATTTGCGTTCTATTGTACTTGGGCTAAATTCTGATGCACTCTAGAATATGAGTCACCTGAACGTATATGACATTACGAACTATCCGTAAAACAAAATAAAGTAATGAGTAAGATTCTTGTTTGTAAAAATAGGTTAAGATTCTTGAACCAGTGCCAAATGCCTTTGTTGATTTTTGAATCACAAAAGCCCATCACTTTTATTTAGATTTTTTAGTACTTATGTCTAATACTATGTATTATTATACTTCTATATTTATTAACAGGAATTGATTATAGAGAAGTTAAGTCTTGTAACAGAAGTCAATCGTATGAAACATCTAAATGGTCATTTAGAAACAAGACTGCAAGAGCAAGAAAAGCGTCTATGCCTTGTTACAACTGAACTTAGTAAAACTTGGCATGTTGTTGGTAGATTACGCAAGCACCATCATCAACTTCATACTCATGAAAAAATACTTAAATATGAATTACAACAGAAAAGAAAACTTTTGAATGAATTAAAAGAAGAACTAGAATACTGCCGTGAGAAATGGGAGCAAGCAAGAGAAAAGAACACTCAATCCGAACAAGATTGGAAAAAACTAAGAGCAGAGTTTTCTAGTAGGAAGATGAAAGATTCTACTAACTTTAGCAATTCTGCTGAAAGTGGTTACAGTGACGAAAGACCATCAGAATCATCTGATTCAAACGATGAAAGTGAGTATATTCCCGAGTCTAAGCTCAAGAGCAGAAATAAGAACAAGAAATCGTTTGAAACAGCAATAGACTCAAGTGCAGATTTCAATTTAGCTGAGAGAGATGATCCTGTAAGTGATATGGTTGATGTCGCGGATCTCTCTTTGGATACGCAAGATGACAACCAGGAGGTTTTTGATGATTCTTGTAATAGTGAACACTTGAAAAGCGATAAAATATGCGATGAAAGTGAAGACGAAGCAGTTGAAATCTGTAATGATTCTTGTCAAGAGGATATTTCTATGTCTGATACCAATCAACATTTTGATAACACTGAGGCTAGAATTGAACATAAAACTATAAACTACGTTGAAAATACGACGTTTCCGCCGTCGGCACAATCATTACATACAATACCAACAAGTTCAAATCAAATCGATTTAAACGAACAAGAAATGTTAAATAATGTAAATAAACAGAATGAATCGTATAAACTAAAAGACAGACAATTAGAAGACATAAAATATTCGACGACTGTAGCAAATACATCTAATCTATTGAATGAAGCATGCATGTTTCCGTTGCAAGAAGATGCCTTAAAGAGATCAGAAGAAAGTGTCAATGAAGACTCTAATGCAAGTTGTTCAGTTACGAATAAAATATCAGAAGTGGATTTTAAAACAATATTACAAAATATTAAAAAACAAGATGAGCATCTGGCAAAAAAGGATATGAGGCTTGATAATTTGGAAAGCAATTGTTCAGAAGTCCTTACAAACATAAAAACCGTAGTAAATAACAGTGATAAACTCTTAAAACAATTAAACGCTGTTCATAAAAAATATACTACACAAGATGAAGTCCAATGTACAGAAGACCAAAAAGATTCTACAAAATTATCAGAGGCATCAACTTCAACTGATATAGATCATGAAGCAAGATTCGCAGCCCGCGATCTTCGACTTAAAAGATTAGAGGAGCAAACGAAATCACTCGTAAACAAAGTTAATGATACGACAACAAAAGGTGTAAAAATACATTATAAATTGGAAGAGTTACATAGTATTTATGGATCCGATAATTCTCGATCTGGCACGCCATCAGATGAGATGGACGCACCAGAAACTAATGAAGAAAATAACGAAAATAATTGATTTTTAACTATTTACCTTAAATATATATTAAATAAAACAAATATTTATACTTTACTGTATATTTTCATTGAAAACTGCTACACGAGTCAGGTACTTTCTGGTATGTCCTTAAAATTAATCAGATCTAAAATAATATTAATTGCTAGTTATACTTTATTATCAGCTATTTGATATTTATCGTCAGCGAAATCCTTGCACTTCTCTATAGAGTTGGTACTGTCTTCAAGAACAGCTATCACTACTCGTGGCACCTTATCGGCAACTTTGCCCTTAGGATTGGAGTAGAGCCTCCACGCACAGAGCGAGAGCAAAAACATTTCCACCATCATCACCATGTTTTGTATCACTAAAAATAAAGCAAACGCTATAACTTAGATCGTCAAAAAATATTTTATTTTTTTTATTAATAATCACGTATTCTTCAATATTAATGATTATATTATATTATTATGATATATATATTATTATGATAAAATTGATTTCTAATGTTATTAGAAATCATTTTTCTTCGAATAGAACCTTGTTAAGTCTTTAAAGCTGAACAATATTCCTCTAAATTAACAAAATGGTGTGAGATTTTCTAATAAATTATTTAATTTTTTTTAACCATACCAACATTTTAACTAACTGTTTAATTAATTTTTATTCACTGACAAATTGGTTTCAAATTTGCTTAAATTTAAAACATACAAACTTATATAAAATCAGATATTTTTTTTTAAATATTGTCTAGTTTTTGCATGATAAAAATGAAATGAATACAGAATACTTAAGACATTGTTTCAAATTAAAAAAACATTCTTATGTGACTAAAAGATTGATACATTATTCAGTCCGTAGCACTTAATCATACTTACTATGCACAACGACGATCGGATGCAAGGACATGATGCATGGCAGCTTGAAGAACTCTGGGACTATTTTGGCGATACCACACTGGACTTTCACAATAATAAGCGCCAGTTGAACGACTAAGAATCGCGACCTTGGCCTAGCGCCGGTCGCTTCGGCCGCCCTTATACACATCATCATTCCCCAAATTCCCGAAAGAATAGATGCCGCTATGAACGGCTGAAGAAATACGAAATTATTTGCGTATAAAGCCTGAAACCAAAGGATATTTGTAAATTATGATTATATATAAATAGTTTAAATTACTTAACACTAGGTAATGCGTGGATTTACCATAAAAATCATGAAAGTTAGATACACACACTTCTTCATAATACGAGTACTGTCAAACCTGGATAAGTGAGAACTGGGTAAGTGAGAAAACTCTATAAGTGAGAGTAATAGCCAGGCCCTGTCATTTTAAGATTCGAAAACCTCCATTAGCGAGAAATAGAAACCTCTGTAAGAGAGAGTCGTTCTTCCCTCATGGACCTCCATAAGTGGACCTCTCTATAAGCGACAGTTGAGCTTTATTCATTTTTGTTTTATTTTCGTAAGCATCTTGATACCTACCCTTAAGTGCTTACATGCCGAAATCTAATGAACATAACGTATACACACAATACAAACATATATGTACATAATATATATATTGTGCATCTTTACTACATTCTCACTTGTTATTGCTGCGTACCTCCATAAGAGAGAAACGCTGCCCATGGTCCTGCATTAGCGAGAAACTCGGGTTAGTGAGAAATCTCTATGATCGAGAATGAGATTGTGCTCCCTTCATCTCTCGCTTATCCAGGTTTGACTGTATTGATAATTTTAATCACAACATCGCCGCCCAGTCAGTCGTCGCATTGGTTGTGTTGCCAGCTTTTTACGCTGTTTAAGCGGCTTTTTAAGGGCCTGTGATGTCCTCACTCACTCAGGGAAACACAGAAGTACCGTTTCAAGTACAGCTACTATTTCACGTAAGCATTCTGTGAGTCCGTGGTATCACTACGGACGATGCGGCCCAATTCGTGCGTCAGCGTATGCTTCAGCAAAGCTCTTACTGGTTACTTTTTTATATATTTTTGAATAGATATAATTTTAAATAAAAAAAATATTTACCATATCCTCTGACCATAGGATTAGAATGATGACGTAAATAAACGCTTGGCAGATTGGCATTTGTACCACGAGGTACCTTAACCATGTAAGGCTTCTTCTGAAAATGACAGACTAGGTATCAATATGAAATAATAACTGCATGTCTATTATTAATAACATTTTATCGAAGTTTTACTCCTAATATAAATCGGAAAATAAATATGTAATGTTAGTTAGCATATATGACATTTTTCTGTTCGTTTGTTTAGAATATTACAAATAATTAAATATTTCTCATTAATATTACACATTTACCGTTTCAATTTAATTTTATGCTAGAAATATCACCATTTTATTTACCGCTTTTGTTTATCGGTCACTTAACTTTATATTTCCAAATATTTTAAACCGAGATCTTCTGGTGTAACAAGCAAAGACACGTTAGCCGTGATAATTCAGATTAAAGACAACGCCACCTATTTTTAACAAGACAAATCTAAAAATCAATTTCTTCTTACAATTCTTAGCAGTTTTGTTTGTTATCAGGTTCAGGTGTAACAGTTGATAGGATATATATTATTATATTTTTTTTAATGGAAGAGCGTACAACTGAGCAGGTGGGTTTCATATATAGTAAGAGAACACAACCGCGCCATAGTCCGGGCATTGGCTGTGTTGCCGGTTTATCACGCCGCTTAAGCTGCCTTAACTTTAAAATTATGACTTGTACTGGTATTTTTCTTCTTAACTACATACTTACTTATGAACCTGAGGGCGTGGTATATAACAGCATGGCCAACAACAGCAAGGTAGCACTCGAGTCTCCATTGGAGAGCCTCCAGAGCGTCTGAAATTTTCAAGTTCATATTCTGAAATCAAATTATGTAAATATCCAATTTTCCTAATTTTAAATTTGAAGTCTAAATAAGTAGCGTGACTATTAAGTATTAAGCATATTTGGAGCTAACAGTTTCAAATGGTTAATTTAATTATCAAAATAAAAACAATAATAAAATGGAAATATAAACGCACCTGACTAGTTGTTGAACACCCCCACATTCAGCGAGGATAACAAAAAAAAGGTGATACATAGCAATCATCACCGATTCTTGTGCAATTGCTTCTGAGATTAATCTTGCTCGAGGCACGACCACCGTTATGAAGCCAGCAGCTCCTGCAATCTGCAATGTAACAGAAGTAAATGTATTTGTTGGCCATTCATACGCTTTTAAATAAATATGAATTATAGTTTTTTTATACAAGTGTTGGGAGGCAAACAAGCAGGTGACTCAGCTAGGCAAACTGGTCCTCCACCCACAGAGAACCCTAGCCCTAGCAGGTTGGTGGTGTAAATGAGCTAAAAAACTAACGCAAAAATAGTTTTTTAAAAACTTAATTTTAGTTAATTCTTGTAGATATTTTATTAAAATAAACAAAAATCACATATATATATATATATATATATATATACTCGTAAATCCATGCGCTATGTAATTAGTGTTATTATATATTAATTATGAGATAGCGTTATACCATTAGAAGCAGTAAGTTATTTAAAAAAAATATGGCAGTGTGGATAGTGTAGGTGGGTCTCCTATTTGGAATGAGGACATCGCCCGCCATGGACAACTGCGCCGCTTCGCGGCGTTTTTAAGGGCCTCCGATATCCTCAGAGAAACATAGTAGAAGCACCGTTTCAAATACAACTACTATTTCATTCTGAGTATTCTATGAGCCCGTGGTATCACTTCGGCCGAGCCGGTCCAATTACTCCGTTAGCATATGCCTCATAATAAATGTTTTATAGCCGCATATAATATAATGGAATGATACAATATAAGTACCAAAGTAATATTTTTACAGTTTCCCGTATGAGTGCTGCAACGCCAACTATATTTTGAAACTCTTATGCAACTGTTAATACAGGTTTTAATATACAAACAAATCTGAGTAAAGACCAGCAATATTCATTTACCCATTGGCGTATGTTGTGACATATAATGGCACATTTACCAATCTGTATTTCTACAAATTACATTGTATGATTTAAGTTTGATCATTCAGATAGTTCCTGATAATATTTTCGCAAGTATGTACAATCAAAATAGGTACTAGTATTCGGGAATCATTTTTAATCAATTTATCACGGGCATAGTCTGTTGCAAAATCAATTACCAAGATTCTGATGATTTTAATAGTTGAAAAAAAAAGATATTTGGCTTCGTCATCGTCCTTTATCGAAAAAAAACCAACAATTTTGGCCACCACAAAATATCCCAAAACACACAGAAAACGAAAAGTGTGTTTTTTGTGCTTCATCATAATTCAACATTAAAGTAAGTAGGTAAACTTGAACTTCCATTAAATTAATTAATGTATGTCACTCGCCAACAATTATCACAGACAGTGTCATTTAATAATTGACCGACGCCTATATTTAGGATGGCAATTTGCCATAATACTGTTACATCTTGTATGGTGGCATTTAAAACTTGATTCCACAAAGTAGAACAAAATGTAGTTTCTATTGATATTATCAAACTATTTAAATTAAATATACTATTCTCATGCTTGAATTTGCCGATAGCTGAAAAGCAATTTATTAGACAAGAATGTTTTTTTATATTGAACATTAAGTACGTACTCGTGCGCAACAGTGATTAATAAAAAAATTTAACTTTAACTTGGACTACTAACATTGATTGACTGCTATCGTTGGATATTTATTTCATTATAAAAAATGTTTAAAATTAGTGACCTGAGGCGATTGCCACAACAGGAAATTAAGACGTAAGATTAAACCTTAAGCAAATCACCAAAGATCTAATCAATTTTATATAAAAAAACATGAGATCAGACAAAAAAGGTTTGCTCTCAAATAGCTAATTATAGAGCACTGAAATAAACAGGCTACAGGCTCAATATAAATCTATGTTTTTACAGTCATGTTGTTTTATTTTGTCTATGCCTGCTAAAATATGTACTTACAGGATATATGCTGAGTACAACCGCTACATTTAGTTTTGATTCGCCCCAATGGCGCCACGCCGACCGTAGGGTTACAACATACAGGATGCATAATGCCAGCAGTAGAAATACACCGCACAAAATTATCACCCAAGTGTAAGTATTTAACGCTGTGAACATAAAAGTGTGTATATTAATTCTATTTAATATCAAAATTATGCTTTGATGGAACATTGGCTAAATAAATAAAAGGTTTTTTATAGTATAGCGGACAACGGAGCAGGAGGGTCACCTACATTATAAGAGAACACCGCCGCCCATAGACAACCGCGCCACAGTCTGCGCATTGGTTGTGTTGCCGGCATTTTACACCACTCAAGCGCCATTTTTAAGGACCTCCGATATCCTCACTCCCTCAGCGAAACAAAGTATAAGTACCGTTTCACGTTGAGTATTCTGTGAGCCTGTGGTATTACTTTGGACGAGCCGGGCCAATTAGTGCGTCCGCATATGCTTCAGCATGGCTCTCCCACGGGTGAATATTATTATTAATATAATAATGTATTTACAATTTAATTATAGTACACTATACATCTTATTAATTAACATTGAATTATACTTTTCACCAGATTGAATTGTTCAAATGACAGTATAACTTATATTAATTTGAACCAATGGTTAGGTTAGGTTAGGCGAATGCGAAAAATTCCATATTTACGAAATAAAAATATTATTTGCGATAAACTAAAAACTAAGAGATAAAGCTAAAATAAATGCGTCAAACCTTGCTTATAGTATGAATATCTTTGTAATTACGTAATTAAACTTATATTGAGTTTTCTGCACAACCTTGATAGTTCTGTTTTTTTGTTACCAACAGCGCTAATGACATCGCATGCCTTTCACATAACCCTTCGCCCATGACCCTCTTGTTAAATCGCAAAACAAAGATCAACTCTACTATGTCCTGTATATTAATAATAATTAATACTTTAAAAAATAATTTTTAAGTGTTGCATAATCTTAATTTTAATAACAACTTTACATTTGACACAAAAATCATTTGACACCAAAAAATATGTGAGACGAGATAAGTATGTAGCATAACGGATCATAAAAGGTGTACTATATAATCATTGATGGAATTAACATCATTATAATTGAGCATTGATGAATCTTTCATATTTACTTAATGTTAGCTCAAGATTGCGTTCTCTATGAACGAATAATCAATTTACATAAAAAGTTATATATTAATATGGAAACATGTTTGAAGTAATTATACGTTCATAACAGTAGGAAGTAGGGTAAATTACAAAATTGTAGGTGGCGCTTAATACAGAAGAGTAATCCTAATAATATGAAAAACTGTACAGTCATGAATGACACTGCCTCATTGAACACATTTCCTGTATCAACATTTTCATTTACCAGAAATATTTTACGGAATCGGCGAAGGTTGATAATAAACTTCCGAATAAACTCATAATAGGGCTTCACGCTCCGATTAAGAAAATTGGTGACACGATAGGCGGAGCTAAAGATATTTACCAAAATTAAATGTAGATATAGAAAATGGTAGCATAATGGTAATCCCGTCAGTTACTTCAATAATTGTAATAAGCCATATTAATATTGTTAACTTATATAGTTATATCATCATCATCGTCAGCCTTTCAAGTCCACTGCTGGACATAGGCCTCCCCCAAAAGGAGGGTTATATAACATACATAAAAATATAAACTTATAATTCAGCACACTAAAATTAGATGTTTTGCTTTAGCCATTATCGTTTTTAAATTATTAGTAAATGATGGGCCAATGAGTCGCTGAAAGAATGCAAAGCCTAAGTTTCATTAAATTCCCTAGTTAAAGTTTAGCTGTCGGATAGGATTTTTTCGAACAGTGTTTTTAGAACCTACTTTGTACCTACTAAGCGTATGCAGAACAAAAAAATTTGTCTCGTTATCTATTCTCTGTATTGTTATCACAGAAATACGGTTCTCTTTATCACTCCACTACATTTTAATATCTCAAATTTATTTACCAGCGATAAACTGAATGAATGCAGTCTAATCCTCAAATATAATTTGTGCAATTAGTTTATATCAAAACTTGTCACCTGTGGGAGAGCCGTGCTGAAGCATATGCGGACGCACTAATTGGGCCGGCTCGCCCGAAGGGATACCACGGGCTCACAGAATACTCAACGTACAACAGTACTCGTACTGTTTCGCTGAGTGATTGAAAATATCGGAAACCCTTAAAAATGCCGCTTAAGTTGCGTAAAAATCTAGCAACACAGCAATGCGCGGAATGTGCCGCGTTGTTGTGTCCATGGGTGTAGTGTTGTGTCCAGGAGTCCCACCTGGTCCGTTGTCCACTATACTATAAAAAAGACACGACACGACAGATATTAAATATTGTGTTCTTTCAATGAGTCTGATATATGACGTAAATTATTTTTCATTTCCTACTTCGTGCCAAAATGATAAGATACAGTTAGTTTTTTAACCTCTCTCTCTCTCTCTCTTTTATATAGCGATATTAGTACCTACTTTAAAAAAATTATATTCTTGATGGTCGTCAACTCAATTTACCACTCAACCGTTAAATAAAACAAAGTCGGGATATTATTTATTAGACAAGAACGCCATGACTGATTTTGATGGAATATTGTAGGAGGGTAATGCTTTTAGCGTGGCTGTGGCATTTCAAGGACGCCTAGTCCTTAGAATTTATAATTACAGTCGGTAGATGG
Source organism: Delias oraia (assembly GCA_018230265.1). Taxonomy (NCBI): domain Eukaryota; kingdom Metazoa; phylum Arthropoda; class Insecta; order Lepidoptera; family Pieridae; genus Delias; species Delias oraia. The sequence continues at coordinate 15,633 of DWCF01003783.1, forward strand.
TACACCGGACAGATAGAAAGACGTCTGTCGGGTCTACTTGTATGACTTTGAGAATGACGGAGTCGAAATTTAAACAATATGATATTTTTCCTTTGTTACAGTATTTATGGCCAGACTAAGCATGTCTACAACAAAGAGTTTTTATTAAAATCACCCATTTGGTATCTTTTAACTATCGGGTTAGTTCGAAAAGTTGACTGATTCAAATGTTGATAGCACACAAAATTTAGATAAGATTAGAGACCGGTCAAGTAGCTAAGTATAGAGCAACAACGGCTGACTCAGAGTCAGGACAATTACAGGCAAAAGCCATCAAAAACAATTCTATACGATAGACCAGTCCTCAGTAGGTTTAATTAATAATAATTATTGTATATAAAAAAAATATATTTAAATATATTATAATAGAAACGGTGGCAAACGAGCACAAGGCTCACCCAGGTAAGCAGAGCCGCGCCTTTAAGGAATATGTAATATGTATTTATGTACGTCGCAGTCATCTGGTTAAGTCCGCTATTTGATCGAATGACTAACGCGTTCATTGAAAGACGACATTCAATTGAATGACTAGGCCGAACGTTGACTAAACTAGCGTCACTCAACGTTCAACTAGTTAGAGGTTTGTAGCCAAGTGAACTGGCTGATTCGACACTTGGCTGATTTTACATCTAAATTACAAAATATAGTTCCTTTTTTCCCACTGCGGCGGTAGTAGTCACCAAAACAAAAATGGCTTCAAACGGCTCCCACAGATAGCACTCGCAATAAAATAGTGAGATGGCATGGTTTTAAGTTTTAACTATTCCTAACCTAATCTAAATATACATATGTCGGCCTCATATCTCATTCAACGACTACGCTAAATGATGTTCAGTCAAGATGTTAAAAGTTACAATTTACAACTTGACGCGTTGTCCCTTAGTCATTCAACTAAATGTCTGCGACATGTATATAATATTAGGTGTATATTTTCTTTTTAATTTTACGATTTTATAAATTCCATATTTAATTATTTAATATAGTATAAGGCTCATGTTGCAACATTAAACGCGATAAAATAATACAACATTTTTATGCTTAAATAATATGTATTTATAAATATTTTTAATGTTTTAATGAATTATTTATACTTTTATTTTAAAACGATGTGCATGACGTCATAAAACATAGGTGAATAGTTATTAAACCTGAAGCTTTCTTCGTTTAGAATAATAATTAAGCTACTCCGACGTGCATAATATAAGCAAACAATGTTATTTAACTGTATTTGTATTAAGAGAAATCGTGAAATCGCTTCATATTTCTCAGAAGGTGCGTACATACCACGAGTAACAGGTTTCCAAGAACTTTACTTGTTCTTCCACTTCTCAATAAAGCTACCTGCTAACTCTGATCCTACTTACAAAATTCATAGATTAAGCATAATAAATTGATGAATGAAAAGTTGGTATATGTTTGTCATTTATCGATAACGTTACCCTAACCTAATTCACCACATTAATATTACAAAAACAATTGATTTATGTATGTTAATTCACGAACGCACCGAATCTAATCTAACGGTAGGCTTCTCTGTAGATATTACAGAATATTATATATTTAATAAAAACAAATAGTAAAATGATTTTAATACCCTTAGATCACTAGATTTAACTTTTTATTTTCTAAGCTTCTGTGTAATTTTTGTTAAATAATACAATAATAGCAGCGTCCTTTTCCTTTTATCTTGTTAAGATTACTAATTTAAAATATTTCAGTGTAGAAGCTTTTGAATGTCCCGAGAAGTATATTTTTGTCACAATAAAAGCACAAAAAATAATAACTCTCAAATTTAAACGATACATAGATAATTTACTATATTAATTTCAGTAATATTGTTCTCAAAATGTGTTTTTTATATTATTGTCTATTGTTTCTCTTAATAAAATCAACAATCAAATATATCATTAATCAGTCTTTATTAAATATCAATAACATTATTATTTTATAAAATATTACCTGCATAATATGATCCAGTGTCAGGAGTAATACTATAGCTGTGACACAACAATGTAGTATTTATGGCATTATTTCTTTCGTGGGCTCGACTTTCTGCAATATGCCTCGCTGCCAAAACACGGGACTCACTACTAGCTTCTGACATTAAATCCATTTTTTCTGTAGTCTATGAAAGTTATTCCATTTTTAAATGTAGTACCGCGAAGTTTTCAATGGCGCTTGAAACACACTTAACCAACTCTACGTTTCACCAACAACTGCTCCGAGCTCTGCCGCGTTGCGTTCACTTTCTTTCGACATTTCGGCTGCGTAACTCATTGTACAATATCCCAACCGACATACTTATTTAACCACGGATTTATTACGTCTATGAGTCCATATACATATGTGATAAATTCACGTATATTGATTAAGAGATGACTAAGCAAGAAACAACAATTTATGAGAGGATATTGAAAAGGAAAATTTTATAATTATTATTGTATTCTGGTTGAAATACCGAATAAATTATAAATTAAATTATAATTTATAACTGTCCAGACCGGGATTCGAACCCGATGCTCCCCCTGTGGCTTCATGGTAGATCAATTAAACCACTTAGCTACGAGGCTCTCACACAGATAAATAAGCCTGAACTACACCCATATATTCATTCAGCTCAAAAGTATCGTCGACTGGAAAAAGCTCGACGAAACCTTAAAAGCTGTCGAGACGCCAGAACTCGACAAGATTCCTGACAAACTGGACACGAAGGACAGCGCGCTGGCTGCGGTCTCTTCAATCACCAGCCACCTGCAGGCAAGGATAGCCGAGGCCTCGCGGATGATTCCGGATGAGTTCGCTCAGCGCTGGGAGCTTCCGCAGGACGCCCGGCGACTATTAACACGCAAGAACGCGGCCACCCGCGCTT
>DWCF01003784.1:0-18539 GCA_018230265.1 Delias oraia
CTATGGCGCGGTTGACAATGGGCGGCGGTGTTCTCTTACCATATAGGACACCCACCTGCTATACGTCCGCTATACTATAAAAAAAACTAAAAAAAGCACTAAAATAATACTAAATAACAGTTTATATTTTCCAAATTATAAAATTATTTTATATAAAAAATAAATTTATTTTTAAGTAAAATATGTATAGTTTCTACGTACTGACATTTTAATTATATATATTTTGACTCTATAGCGGACAACGGAGCAGGCGGGTCTCCTATATGTTAAGAGAACACCGCCGCCTATCAACAACCGCGCCACAGTCCGCGCATTGGTTGTGTGGCCGGCCCAATACGTCCGACAGCATATGCTTCAGCATTGCTCTCCCACGGATAAATCTTTGAATCTAGGCTCACTGAGAATAACTAATATTTGCCGCGACTTGCGCAAGGGCGTCTATTGCGAGACTAAATACGACATGGGCGTGAGATGACCCCTCAGGAGCCCGGACTGAGTCTCACTTTACGAAATTTTTAAATTAATTTTTAAAATGAAACGATGGCAAATGAAACTTTTTCACCTAACATAAGCAATCCTCTGCCCATGGACAACGTGAAATGTCGGCCTTGAGGGCCAATGTAGGTACGGCTTTTAATTTTTTCCCCAAAAATTAAAATTCTGTATAGATACTAATCTTATTTGAATAAATAATACGAAAATATTAATTTATCACAATATTGGGCAATAAAGAAAACATGTAGCTGTGTTGCCGGCTTATATAATAGCATTTTCACATTTTGTAATTGTAACGACGCGCGTGTCAGGTCTCTTATGGGTAAAATATCAATGCGAACCATGCACAACGGTCCTACAAACCGCGCGTCGCTTGTGTTCCCGGCTTTATAGCGGTACAACTTAGCGGACCTCACTCAGTTGGTAGAAAATAATACTCGCAAATTTTCCGGCTAAATTAGAGCCAAAACGTACGTATTAATTTAAAAGATCACCGCCCATGGACAATTGTTATAATAAGGGTGTATACTAAGTAAATAAAAATATTACCAGCTTAAAACGGTTAAAGCTTATTTTTGGAGTTAGAAAATGAGTTGTTAAGGCGATAGTTTCCAGTTTTCACTTGGAGTCGGGTTTTTTCCACGCCGTCTCGAATCTTAGACTAGGAGATGTCAATGATGGTACAATATCTCGCTGTATATACATACATACATATTATATTTATATATATATATATAAAAGAAGGTAAAATTTGGTCTATTTTAAATAAAACAATTTTAAATTTAGTAATGTGATTAAAATTTAGTTCCTATGTTAGACCGCTATCTAGGTGAGCCTTTTCGTCTTTTGCCACCATTACCATAAAAAATATATAAAAACATGGCTATATTATTACTGAACTAATATTACCGACATGACCGTTTTTCATGAAATTTTGTGTACTTAAACGTTTTTCACACTCTTAAATGATGCAAACAAATTTTTCATTACATGTGCCATACAAATTTACATGTTCATTCACCGCCATGCAAGGGCTTGGGGCGTCCATTGGCGGAGCACCGTTTATCCTAGCTAAGCCTCATCTTCTTCGCAAGTTTTGATTTTGATTTTTAAATTAGCATAAGGCTTTTTTATTCATAAATTTTGTAATTTATTTATTTGTCTGTGTCTCGTCAAAAAACCAGCATCTCCTAGCCTAAACATTGAATGCCAGCAATTATAACTTTTTATTTCTCGCAACGAACCGCAACTTTCTAAGTTAGAACTACTATTTAGAGCCCATACTGGGTCCCCGTGTCATGGAGACAATTCAAACAAGGCATATCGTGGCCTATGACAAGATAACATTATTAGACCTCATCTTTGGTTAGCATAAACTAGCATGCCTCAGCCAGTAACAAGAAACGAAGTGAGACCATAGTAGCCTAAGTGTACCATGAAGCGAGAGGTATCTGGTTCGAATTCCGGTCCGGACAATGATAAAATAATTTATTCGATCTCTGGAAGAGTTTGACAGTGGCAGTGTCTTAATACTGTCGCACCCGCGGGAGTGCTACGCTGACGCACTAATTGTGCCGACTCGTCCGAAGTGATTCCACGGCCTCGCAGAATACTCAGCGTAGAATGTTACTGTGTTTCACAGAGGATGTGAGGATATCGGAGGCCATTATAAGTTCTGCTTAACCAACTTAAAAAACCGGCAACACAACAAATGCGCGGACTGTTGCGCGGTTTTTGGAACGGCGGTGTTCTCTAACCCAATATGAAACCATAAAAAAACCACCCAAAAGATGTATGTTCTTCATAAGACCTTAAAATTAATTTTCAGAAGATTCTTATAAATGTCACATGTGTATCTAATAACCGATTCGAATACAAATTACAGTACATATATTAATTCAGGATGGTATTCTGTGAGCGCGTGGTATCTCGCTTCGGACCAGCCGGCCCAATTAGTGCAACAGCATATGCTTCAGCATGGCTCCGTCGGGTGCGACAGTATTAAGACACTCGCGCGGCCACTGTCAAGCCCTTCCAGAGACCGAATAAATTATATCTGTCCGGACCGCCATTTGACGTCTTAGGACGAGCTAGGAGGACCTATTGGTGCGTCAGCATGACTCTTCCAGGGGTAAGACAGTATTATGACGCTCGGGGTTCGAACCCGATACCTTTCGCTACTTGCCAGGCTTGACTACACTTAAGCTACGAGGCTAAAAATTTGTTTTCCCTTAGTTAATATTATATAGTAGACAACGGATGTTCCTTGATGGTAAGAGATTAACACCGCGCCACGTTCCGCGCTTTGGTTGTGCTGTCGGCTTTTTACACCGCTGAATCGGCATTTTTAAGGGCCATATATCCTCATTCACTCTGCGAAACACAGTACAAGTACCGTTACACACTGCTGTCTGTGAGGTGGTATCACTTCGGTCGAGCCGGCCCAATTAATGCTTGCCTTATGGCATATGCTTCAGCATGGCTTCCCATTGGTAAAATTTATATATATTTATATATATAATTTGTGTATATTACCCTTGTGATAGAAAATTAAAAATATTTAAAAATATATTATATTTATGACAATTCTCCTACGTCATCTATTTCTCAATTTTTTCATCAATTTCTATGTGGTATTATTAATTTTCCACCTGAACTGTTAATGACGCATAAATTGAGCCGACTAATCCGAAATGATACCATGGACTCACAAAATAGTCAGCGTGAAACTTGTACTCTGTTTCTTTAAGTGTTCGGATGCTTAAGCGGCGTAAAAGCCGGCAACACAATCAAAATTGTGCACTGTGGCGCGGTTGGTGATGGGTTGCAGGTCAAACGGCCTTCACAGCTCAAAAGACTGTGTTAAGCTGTGAAGGCTGTATGGCTGGCAGCAGAACGCCTTTTAAAAAAAGGCGTTCCCTTACCATAGAACCAACTGCTCCCTTGTCCTCCATACCATAAGAAAAATTATAGATTAACTTTGTACAAACATATACAATTCTTTTTAATTTAGAGCCTCATAGCTAAGTGGTGGTTTGGTCTACCATAAAGCGAGCGGTATCGGGTTCGCACCCCGGTCCCGAAAATTATAATTAAATTTAAAATTTATTCGCTCTCTGGACGGGCTTTACTTAACGATTGTCTCAATACTATCGCACCCGTGGCAGAGCCATGCTGAAGCATATGCGGACGCACAAATTGGGCCTGCTCGTCCGAAGTGAAACGGTACTACTGCTGTGTTTTTTAAAAGTTCAATTTTTAAGCACCTATATATTATATAAGTTGTTAATTTTACAGATAAAAACTCGAAAATTTATAGTATACCGGAGAACGGAGCAGGTGGGTCTACTATATGGTAATAGAACATCGCCGCCCATGGACAACCGCGCCATACTCGTCGCACTGGTGGTCCAGCCGGCATTTTACGCCACTTAAGCGGTATTTTTAAGGCGTGCGATATCCTCACTCACTCTACGAAACACAGTACAAGATACCATTTCACGCCGAGTCTGTAAGTCCGTGGTACCACTTCGGACGAGCCTACCCATTAGTGCATCAACATATGCTTCAGCATGGCTCACCCACGGGTGCGACTGTATAAAGACACTCGCCCGGCCACTGTAAAGCCCTTCCAGCGACCGAATATATTATAATTTTCCGGACCGGAATTCGAACCCGATACCTCCCGCTTCATGGTACACTTTTAAAACCATTACGCTACGAGGCTCTGGAGATTTTATAATTTTATTACGTCTAGTTACCGCAATATTATAAAAACATGTTTGGCATATTAATAATTATGATAATTTCCATAATTTTGACATTCTTATCAAAATTCGTCGGATTTCTGTTTGCATAAAGATTTTCATTTCAAATCGGTTAATTCGTTTTTTCTTATTATACATAATAAAATATTTATATATTATTATAATATGTAAGATCTATGTTCTATCTGAGCGGTTGTCCATGGGCGGCGGTGTTCTCTTACCATATAGAAGACCCGTTACTCCGTTATCTGCAGTACTAAAAATTATGATTACTGACAGCTGAATCAATTTTTAATTAGCATGGCAACCATGCTGAGGCATATGCTGACGCACTAAATTGTACTGGCTCGCCCGAAGTAACCACGGACACAGAATATTAGCGTGGTACTTGTACTATGTTTCGTTAAGTGAGTGAAGATGTCGGTGACACTTGAAATCAAACCGTTAAAGCGGCGCAAAAAGCCGTCAACACAACTAAAGCTAAGTTGTGGCGCGGTTGTTTATCATCGGCGGGAATCTCTTACCATAGAGAGGACCCACCTACTCCATTCCTCCTATACCATAAAAAATTGGGAGATCTCGTAAAACTGATTACAGCGTGAAATGGGAAGGGTCTGTTCATCATTTTTTTCATAATTTCAGCCGTAAGACATCCACTGATGGACATAGGCCTTCCCTTTGAGATTGTCTATTATAACGGTTTTTTTGTTGTAAAAAAAAACTCAATTAAGAAAAACTCTTTTAATATATTTTACGGCCAATCACAAATTTATTGAGTACTATACTTAAACCGTTTAACCCGTGGGAGAGCCATGCTGAAGCATATTCTGACGCACAAATTGGGCCTGCTCGTCCGATGTGATATGAGGCTCACAGAATACTCGACGAGAAATTGTACTTGTACTGTCTTTAGCTGAGTTAGTGAGGATATCGGAAATCTTTAAAAGTGCCGTTAAGGGGCGTAACAGGCCGGCAACACTTCCAATGCGCTGATTGTGGCGCGGTTGTCCACGGGCGGTGTTCCCCTACAATATAGGAGACCCACCTGCTGCGTTGTCTGCTATACTATAAAAAAACCAACCACTTAAATGTTAACTGTATAGTACTCAATCACTGAACTGAACAGAAAGAACTTATTCAAATCACATGACATATTTTTAATGAATATTTAAAAAAAATTAAAAAATCTGAAATCGCTAACAACGGTATCACACCATATTTACGATAAGCCAGAACAAACAGATGGACGGACAGACAAAAATTTAGTATGTGTATTGTATATACATTGGTTGGGTTGCCGGCTTTTTACGCCACTTAGCGGCACTTTTAAGGACCTCCGATATCCTCACCCACTCGGCGAAACACAGTACAACTACCGTTTCACGTTGAATATTCTGTGAGCCCGTGTTATCACATCGCACGAGCCAGCCCACTTTGTGCGTCAGCATCTGCTTCAACATGGCTGTCACACGGGAGCAACTTTTAAACATTCGGAATAACTTTTTATACAACTAAACTTTAAATTATCTATTGTATAAGAATACAGAAGCTATGTTATCATTTCACTCTCTATATAAATGATTTTTTAAATGTTATTTGATTTATGCAATCATCTGAGTCTTTTTTTTATTCTATAGAGAAGAACGGAGCAGGTGGGTCTGCTATAGGGTAAGAGAATACCGCTGCCCATGAACAACAACACTCAGTATTTGAATCATATATGAAAATAGATTTAGGTAGGACTTAGTTACAACCCACGATCTCTAAGTTAATATAAGATATTCCTATCAGTAATGCTGAGGGACTTTGGAATTGCCTTAAATTTAAATTATTTTAATTAATTTATACAAAAAACATACATGCTCATAATAAAATATAACTGTAAAACTACTTTACATATTTGAATTTCATTTATATTTTTAAAGAAAAACTACTTTTGCATATAATTAGGCACTTAGTAACCGGGAGATGTGTTGCAGAGGATGGTTTGAGGCTGGAAGTCCGGCTCCTAAATGGTCCATGGTGACTGAACACCCACACTCAACCCGGTGTTGATATGGAACCCTAGGAGGAGTATGGGGGGTGTGGGTCTATTAAGTACTTAGTAAAAATTTAAATGACATTTATGTGGATTCTACATCTATTCTTTTATTTAAATAGCTCATTTAAATCTACTGTCGGCCATTTACAAACACTCTCAACATCAATCAGAATATATTTACCATACATTAACTAGAGACATATATCTGATATTAAATTTTAGTGAAGTTTATGGTTAATTTAGGATTTTGTAACAATCTAGTGTACCGAGCAGAAGAATAACATTGCTGAATTATTACCAGACAGATGGAATGCTAATCTGAATATATTTAGCTAAAAAATGTATAATTATTACAAAAAAATCTAAACATATTAATTACTTTCTCTTGACATTCCATTTCTTACGTTCCATGTAACAATATAAATACTCATAATTGGATTAGATGTAAGCATGCTTCACTCTTAATTTCTTATCAAATAAAATTAAGAAGTATTTTAAGAAGCAAATATATTATAAAACCGATAAGATATAAATTTAAAATTATTTGATTAGTCTAATAAATGTGTCATGAAATGAATACTATATATATGTTTAAATTATTTAATATCAATCAATATTCAAATTGAAAATTGTTTTATTATAAAAAAAAATTGTACCACATAAACAGCTGTTCTTATAAGAATCTAACTTATAGAATATTTATATTTTTATATATATATTTTTAAGTAGGTGGTTTTCATGATAATTAATGTTTATATATGTGTGTATATAGAAAAAAAATATGTACCACACGTAGAGATGAGCATACCTATAAGAATTTAACGAAATATAGATTTAAAATATTAAATATTTAACTAAATATGATAATTTAGAATACAGTGACATTAAATTTGACAAAAAAATTGGTCAATTTTCATGAAATCACTAAAAAAATTGAAAGAACAGGAAATGAAGATAAAAATATTCTCTCATATTTATTTATTTTTCAATGCTATTGGTAAACTAATTTTTAAATATTATATATGTATAAATAATGGAAGTTTTTAATTTTAATATTAGTCTAGACAGTGTACATTATAAAAATAGAATGTGTATCAATTTGAAATGTAACAAGCAAAGTTATAATATTTCGTCGGAGCTCAATTATTTGAGTCGTTAAATAAACAAGTAAAGGACTTTGACCTCGATTTGTCTAGTTTTTGGTTTTCTGATAACTGGTAAACGGATGTAAATACTTACAAGTTATTTATGAATGTCAGTCCATTCGCGATGCATCGACGATAGAATAGGCATCCGTGCACACAAAAACAGACAACATAAAACTTTCACAACAGGAATGTGTTACACAAAATAGTAAAAAACAACATTAAACACTATTAAAATCACTGTCACATTGTTTCTTCACTCGCTAACCCATATTCTAACACTGTATTCGTCACTAATAAACCAAAATTAGCAATATACTAAACCGATGTCGGTGCAACTTGTGAAAAAACACAATTATTTTCGAAAGCCAGACACCAAATAGACCATTCGAAAAAGTACAATAAATGTTGCGCTAAATAAGAAAATCGATAAGGTCGTAACGCCGCCGGATCGAAACTAGAATAATTTATCAAAAAATGTAATAAAAACGACATTATTCTTAAAGAGTTGTGGTGCTTTCGTACTGTCAGAATTTTCTATGCTACACCGGACGATTCGAAACGTCCAACGGCGTAACTGGTATACATAATTGATGCGCACTTTTAAACCGGTCGGGTTATTTCATCCAACGCCACGGGAATTACGACCTTAACGACACTGAGACTTTCATATTTGGCGCAATTTGCAAAAAATGCACAATTTTAAACGAACTAGTGTTAAACTTAGACGTAATCAAATACAATACTTATTGGAAAATTACAAATTAAATCACTCGAACGCGATATAACCGTACCAAGGAAACGCGGCATACTGTTTTCGAAATTTGCCTCGACGTAATTTTTGGCGTATTTTGAGTTGTGACGGGAAAACTCGAAAACCATTCGGATGCGAGAAAGAGACAAACGCTGTTGTGCTCAAAGAAAAATGACTCTTATGTCCCCCCTTCTTGGTACTTTACTATGTGAGATTCCTATCAAGACGCGTGAAGCCATATTTTGAAGTTTTTTCCATACATAGTACATAGCTGATAGAACGGCATGTTCTATGTAATTGTGTTTGTGTGCCTCACTTTGCGTATATGTGGTTTGTGTGTGTTATTACATAAAAAAATTGTATAGTCATTGACATTTAATCAATAATGTAAAAATTAATTTTATCATAGTCATGCAGTCGGTTCCCTTCGTGGTAGAGTTTTCTTTATAGAAAATAGAAACTGGCCATGTCTAAAGCGTAATTCGTTTTGCTTTTTATGCGTTTTTGTAATTGCTGTAGGTTTCTACAAATTAGGCGTTAAGGAATGTTTTATTACTATTGAGTGTATGAGTAATTTAAATTTACTTATTTCTCCCGTGGGAGAGTGATGCTTAAGCATATGCTGACTAGTTGGGCTCGTCCGAAGCGATATCGGGCTCGCAGAATACTTGGTCTGAAATAGTAGTTGTACTTACTTGAAACGCTATCTGTTTCGCTGAGTGAGGACTGAGGATATCGGAGACCCTTAAAAAGCCGGCAACACAAACAATGCGTGGACTATGGCGCGGTTGTCGATGAGCGGTAGTAATCTCTTACCATATAGGAGACCCACCTGCTCCGTTATATACCATAACAAAACAAAAAAACTCTGTAACGGCTAGACCGATTTTAATGGAACTTTCACTGGTAGATAGCTACTTTTAACTGTTAGGGAATGCTTTTGTGTAGAACATAAATGAGCCATTGTCTTAGAGTTATTAAGGATGAAATAATTATGATTAATTATTAATTTATATATATTAAATATGTTTACAATACAATCACTAAGCACTTTGTTAATTAAGATTTAATAATAAAAATTAAAAAAATATTACCAAGGCCTACCAAAGTAATTCACTATTTTTATACAAGAATTGGAAAATTAATTTTCTATTATAATTTGTGGAAAATTCGATCTATATCTTGTCTATTAAGATCATGGTAGATCATCATGGCAGAGCCATGCTGAAGAATATGCTAACATCAATTAGGCCGGCTCGTCCGAAATGATACCACGGGCTCACAGAATACTAGAATACTCAGCGTGAAATGGTAGTTGTACTTGAAACCTCTACTGTGTTTCGCTGAGCGAGTACGTATATCGGAGGCCGTTAAAAATGTCACTTAAGTGGCGTAAAAAGCCGACAACACAACCAATGCGTGGTTTTCTGTAGTATAGCAGAAAACGGAGCAGGTGGTTCTCCTATATGATTAGAGAACACGGCCACCCACGAACAACTGCGACATAGTCCGCGCATTGGTTGTGTTACCTGCTTTTTACCCCACTCAAGCGGCATTTTTAAGGACCTCCGATATCTTCAACACTCAGCGAATTAGTACAAGTGTGTCACGCTGAGTATTCTCAGCCGTGGAATCACTTCGGACTAGCGGCTGAAGCTTGGCTCTCCCACGGGTTAAAAAAATCGCGGTTGTCGATGGACAACGTGTTCTCTTACCGTGTAGGAGAGCCACCTGCTCCGTTGTACGCTATACAATAAAAAATCTCTTGATGTTTGAGCGAACGAAGGAATCGACATAACCTGTAGTTCATTGACTCCATAGTTAATATTTTGAACCATAGAATTTTTTTATTCATTCTTAAACTGTATTTTTATGCTTATTTGATTTACTGATAATATAAAACGTATATTTAATGAATATTATAAATAAAATTATAATTAATGTTTATATAAAATACCTGTTTTAATTATATACGAGTACAAATATGAAAAAATTAATTATTTTGTAACACAATAAGGATATACTCAGCGTGAAAAGGTATTTGTAGGTACTGTGATTCGCAGAGTAAGGATAACGGCACTTAAAATTGACGTTTACCGGCTTAAAGAGCCGGCAACACAACCAATGCGCGGATTGTGGCGCCGTTGTTCATGCATTCTTAACATAGGTATAGGAAATCCACCTGCTCCGTTGTCCGCTTTGGAATAAAAAATGGATACCTAAGTTTTCATAAAAAAAAAATATTTTTTATGGAAACCTAGGATAATCGGTCCGCCACCCATGGACTAGCCCTTGAAGGGCCGCGGGTGCGTTGCGGTCCTTTAAGGAATAGGTAGGTTCTTTTTTGAAGTTGTATTGATTTAGAAATGCCGTAGCAGGCAGATGCTTCCACAGAGTGGTCTTATACACTAAAAAACATTAAAAAATAATTTATTTCATATAAACCGAATATTTAAAAAAATGTTTTATCATCACCATCATCATTTCAGCCGTAAGACGTCCGAAAAATGTTTTATAACGTTATATACTTAAGAGGATATAAAAATTAAAATAAATATGCTTAAAATATAATATATAGTTTTTAATATAATATTTACATTTTTATGTATCTACATTTTACATAAATATTTTACATTGAATAAATAAAATCTAAATTATCTATTATGAGTAGGTAGGTACGAATTTTTTTTTCAAGTCCTCATTTAAATTAAATAAAGCCGGTTAACTTGTTAGCTTAAGAATTATTGAAGCTATTTTGATGGAATTTTGTATCAATTGTAAACAGAAATATAAAACGACCGTGATGAGATAAAAAGGCTTATTATATATAATTTGTACTTTATATGGCAAAAAGAACATAACCAAAATATTTAACAGTTAAAAAAAAACTACTAAACATTCGAAAAGTATTCTCAATGATTGTCACAATAGCTAACAAAAAGCTGATAGCCGATGGTAAGGTTCTGTGTAGGGAAAGCGTTGACAGCCGCCTCCGCCGGATACGACGACCTAGCTTCGCCAGACTCATACCGGTGAGCTTCCAACTGGCTGCTCAGGCGGCCCATGACTCCGCGAGGACCCAAGCCGAGGTTCGTGTGTCGCAGGAGACGCCATTGCGCCAGTCGCGGCTAAAAATCAAATTCACGGCAAGCCTACGTTTCGCCACAAGCGACCGTGTGAAGCTGTGATATCTGTAGGGCCGGTAGCACATCGCCTTTCCAAAAAAAAATCTCAATGCTTACTCGAGACTAACGATATGAAATTTGGGAAGAATTACATTGTCATATGGCATACATAGCCTTTTAGTATCGCATATATTTTTTTTGAAAGAGCTATCTGCTGCCAGCCATATGACCTTCACAGCTTAAGTAAGGCACAATTGAATGATTTTGGTGCATTTATTGAAGTGAAATTTTGTAGCTAGTACGATGGGATTTAACATCTGATCCGCTAAGTTATATCGCTTGAATGGTGTAAAAAATTAACAACACAACCAAAATCTCTTGTGCGCAATTGTCAATGGGCGGCGGTGATCTCTTTCCATGAAGGAGGCGCGTCACAGCCGTAGTGAACTACAGAATAAAAAAATAAATAAAAATAAATTATTAATCTAAATATATAAATTACATTTGTTGTGTTTTTGATATAAAACGGGCAGCAGATTCACTCGCCCATGGACACCTGCAGCTTCTTTGGTTAATCTAGTTCTGTATTAGACTATATCTTATTACATATCACAAAACTTTAAAGATTTTTTAGCCATCTAAACATAAGATAAAACACAAACCCAAATAGATATATGTGTTGTTCAAATATTTCTAATATATTTTATGTGTAAACATATATACATTTCTCCATACTAACTTTATTTATGCCCAATTCCACCATCTTCTTCCTTTTCTTAAAGATATGTACAACGCTTCGCTACACTTATTAATATATTTAACATCTTAATTTAAAGTCCTCAGCCGCTCGTGACCAAGTAATTCACACGTCGTAATTTCTGTAATAATAATTCTAAAACATTTTTATATGTATATTTTGTCTTTGTCGTTCGCATAAATAAATAAAATTAAAAAAAAAAACAACAGAAAGGAGGTTATCATTTTGACTATTTCTTTATTCAATTGTAAAAAGTTTCTATTTGAGTTTATGTTTGTATGTGTTCTGTGACTGAAATGTCAATTTAAATAGTTTTTTATTTGATATACATATAAAACTAATTCATTTTCAACATATATAAAAATTCGAAGTTGGAGAGGTATCAGGTTCAATCCCTGATACTAATAAAAAAATTGATAAATTAATTTATGGTTTATCCAGTCTTGAGACTGTCCGAGCCGTGGGAGAGCCATGCAATGGACTCATTGAGTCAACTCATCCCAAGTGATATCACGGACTCATATAATACTGGTGTAATCGAAGATCTATCAAGTTATTTATTGTTTATACGGTGTAAATTGCAACTCAACCAAAGAGTGACCTGTGTGCGTTTGTCCACGGGCGGCGGTGATCTCTTAGCCTGTCTCGTTGTCCGCTATGCAATAAATTTATTATAGTCACAATTGGCTACTCAAGTGCAAACTATAGTCTTAATCAGAATCTCCTTTTTTGAAATCGGTAGACGAGATATAATCATAATTAATTCCGTTAGTGGGAACTGGGCCCCATTTTCCCACATTTCTCTGTCAAAAGAAATTATAATTAAACATAATTATGTGCATACTAGTTGAAAACACCTAACGGATTAGCTTAAATACTTATGTATATCTTTAGACCTTAACAAAGTTATAGATTTAAATGTAGTTTTATGATTTGAAAGTGTGATCGACATATTTTGAAAATATTTGTATGGTGGACAACGGAGCAGGTGGTCATATATGGTAAGAGAACACCGCCGGACTTTACACAGACCGCGCATATGTTGCCGGCTTTTTACGACGCTTAAGCGGCATTTCTAAGAGTCTCCAATATCACTCAGCAAAGCACAGTACAAGAGTACGAATACCGTTTCTCTGAGTATTCTGTGATCCCGTGATATGCACTTCGGACGAGTCGGTCCTATTAGTGCGTCAGCATATGCTTCACCATGCCTCCCCCACGGGTGTGACAGTGTCCAGCCACTGTCAAAACCTTCAAGAGATCGAATAAATTAAATTAAAGATATTTTTATTTCTTCATGGTGATTCTTTTCATTATGTACTATTGTAAAGTTTTATATGTTTCAATATAGCTCCCACCCGTGTGAATATTACAAAATATTCACCTAATTGACGGTAAAAAACGATTAGGAACGCAGGTATTGAATTTTACTTTTAGTCTTTCGTGCAACATAAATAAATCTATTTACATCAACTAATTGATCAAAATTTCATAGCTCATACTTTCCTAATGTCATGAATCAATCTAATGTAATGTTATTACGTTTATAATTAATAATTTGTTAATTAATTGATGAGAAATATATGCTTAATTGTAGAAACAATATTATATATTACATCATATACTATAATACTATATATTACATCATAACACTTTTGTAATTATCTATAGCAATATGCCCCATAACGGTTCATATAATCTATGGGAGAGCTTAAAACTTTTTAAAACACCGTCTGGCGGAGCGAAGACGCTGGCCGTCTATAAAAAATAAAAATGCCGAGGGTGGGAGGGCTAAGGGGGGGAGGGGTACTTCCTTGAACGCCATTTCGAAAATCGATCAAGCGGCGCGTGTGTGGACCGTTTTGAATTTCGAATGTCTATAAAATTTTCAAATCACAGATTCGTGTCAAAATACACTCTATCGCGTTGGATAAGGGTTTGTTTTCGTTTAAGCTGTATGCATGTGTGTGTGAACACATGGACAGGACCAAAATATGATATGAGATCGGCTCCCTCCAAAATAGATTTTACAGAATTGATATGGATTTATAGCAGTAGCCTTTTATAGAAATATTAAACAAGCTATAGGCATGCATTGTATATGGTGTACCTTTTTTTATTCTATAGCAGATAACGGAACGGGTGGGTCTCCTATATGGTAAGAGAATACCGCCCATCACCAACCGCGCCACAGACCACGCATTGGTTGTTTTGACGTATTTTTACGCCGCTTAAACGGTCTCCGATATCCTCACTCACTCTGCGAAACATACGAGTACCGTTTCATGGTCAGTATTTTGAAAGCCCGTGGTATCACTTCGGACGAGCCGGCCCACAGGTGTTTCAGCATATCTCAGCATGGCTCTCCACGCGTGTACCTCTGTGTCGTGGTCTTGGTCTTTGTATTGCGCACCCAGTCTTGATCTTACAGCAAGAGTGTTGCAATTACTTGACTATTGGCAGTTATTAAAATTTACTTCAGATCTTAGTAAAACCTATCAGAACAGGAACATTATGAGCTTGAATTAGCAAAGCCATAGTAAAGACAAACCAGATTTATAAATGTCTAAAGATTTAATGAGAAATTCCAAAAAGCACTGCCGAAAAAGACAAAAAAAAATTGCTGCAAGACTCGTTAAGTCTTCCACAGTCCTTACTCAAGTCTTACACGGTCAGTATTAGTCTTGTTAAAATTAAGCGGTCTTGGTCTTGGTCTTGGTCTTGCAGAAATGCAAGACCACGGCTGAATTTGAACATATCGGCGTACTAAACTTGAAAAACTAAAAAAGTCAGATATAATTATAAATCACCGAAACCATTGCTTCAGAACAAAATAGAAGTGTACTGCTTTCTTACGTAATATATTACATAGCGTGGTACTAGACAATTGACCACATATTTAAAAAAATTGATTTGACATATTAATGTAATATAACCTTAAAAGTATCTGTCTAAATAAATTATATTTTAATGATTTTATAATTCTTTACAGCCATGTTATCATTTCGATAAAAACATTTCAAAACAGGTTTTGATTTTATGAAAAATATACTTATTTTTGTATTGAATTTGGTTGTTATTTAATCATAATTAATTTTAATCCGTTATGCTGTCGGAAAATTCCATTCAGAGCAAGAAATGAAACTTGATTTTTAAAATTTAAAATTTCAATGTTTTGTAATATTAATCTAGGATTCATGAAAATTTAATACAGCTTAATAAACCTCTTTTAGTTATAAGATGTTTCGTCACAATCTTTCGCATTATAAATTGAATATGTTAGAAAGAGACAAAACATTCCATAGTTTTATTCCTTAGTTCAAATTAAAAAAAAAACGCATTATGTCAAATTGTTTTGTCTGTGGCGTCGTAGATTGAACATAGAATGCGTCTGTTTTTTTTTTTAATTTTTATAATATAGCAGACGACGAAGCAGATGGGTCTCTTATATGGTAAAAGAACAACGCCGCCCTTCACCAACCGAGCCACTATCTGCGCATTAGTTGTGTTGTCGGCTTTTTACGCTGCTTAAGCGGATTTTTAAGGGCCTCACACAACAACACAGTACAAGAACCATTCCAAGTATTCTGTGAGCGGTACTACGGACAAATCGCCCTAATTTGTGCGTCAACATGGCTCTCCCACGGGTGCGACGGTATTACAACCCGGCCACTGCCAAGCCCATCTAGACCAAAATTAAATTACCATGATTCGAACCTGACACCTCTCTCTTCATGGTAGAATAATTATATACCTACTAGAATCTTTAATTGTATTATTTGAACAAAATTGATCCTAAATTAGTAATATATAATTAAAAAGGGTAAATTAATGGAGTATCCCTAAGAGTTACACGTATAAGGGCTTGAAGCATTTAAAAAAAAGCAAGCAAAAAAAGATGTCTCTTAAGGTTTTTGAACTCTATAAAACTTTTTCTACATTCACGGTTCGGACGGTTAAAATTTCTTTATTCTATAGCGGATAACGGAGCAGGTGGGTCTCCTATATGGTAAGAGAACACCGCCGCCCATTGACAACTGCGTTACAGAACGCGCGTGCTGTGTTGACGGCTCTTTCTGTCGCTTAGGCGGCACTTTTACGGGCCTCTGATACCACTCGCTCTGCGAAACACAGTACGAGTACCGTTTAACGAGTATTCTGTGATTCTGTGTGTGTTATTTTACGTTAACCTGTCTTTTATCTGTAAGATGGTCGGGTAGAGAGATAAATAATAAATGACACTCTAACTCGTTTATTTCACTCTCTAGTTCGCACGAGTGATTTTATTTAGCTAGTACAGTTTGTTTAATACTTATTTGTGTTGCCCAGATACAAGACCAAGACCAAGACCGCGTTATTTTAGCAAGAGCAAGACTGACCGTGTAAGACTTGAGCAAGAACAAGACTGAGCCTGCAAGACTCGCGTGTCTTGCAGCTTTTTTTGGCAGTGATTTTTGGAATTTCTCATTAAATCTTTAGACATTTATAAATCTGGTTAGTGGGTCTAAGGCTGTGCTAATTCAAGCTCAAAATGTTCCTATTCTGATGGTTTTTTCTAAGATCTGAAGTAGACTTTAATAAATCTCAATAGTCTAATAGGTAACGGTAAGACTTGCAAGACTAAGACCAAGACTGGTTGTCTCGCATTTAGGTATTCACATATATAGACACGCCTAGGTACATACATTCCCACCATTTGAAAAAAAAAATACAATTAAAACTATATTTATATAATATTTGTCAATGATACGTATAGTTCGACCGCTACATACCTTTATAGCGGACAGGAGCGCCACAGTTCGCGTTTTGGTTGTGTAGCCGGCTTATTACACTGCATTTTAAAAGGTTTATAGGTAAGGCCTATTTTAAAAATGAACCAAATTCGATATATTGAGAGTGAGTTGTATATAAAGAGATAAAATCAGAAATGAGGTTATCCGCAGTCAAACCAAAGTAACCGACATTGCCCGCCGTGTTAGTAAGTTGAAGTGGCAGTGGTTTGGCCACATCGCTCGACGAACCGACAACCGATGGGGAAGAAAGGTTCTCGAGTGGCGACAGACGATCTAACGAAGGTTGCGGGCAACCTCTGGATCCAGATCGCTCAAGATCGTAACAGGTGGGCGTCTTTGGGGGAGGCCTTGTCCAGCAGTGGACTTGAATGGGCTTATGATGATGATGTAATATCTAAAAACCTTTCATGTAATATAAAAAGTAACATGGAAGGTAAGCTTTGAAGCGAGTTTTAAAATAGTTTAAGGCTGTTCATATATAAATGTTTTACCGCATTTAAACGATTTAATCATAATATAATTTCATTAAAAAATAAATATACAAAGAAAACAATATTCCCATAAAAATTAGAATTTTAAAAAAATTGATTTTTTTATAATTTACAGATGGATCTCTTAACAATTAAGATTTTAATGTTTTTATGTAGATAAATTAATAATGAAAATGAATTTATTTACAATATGCATTAAAAAATATGGCATTATTTATTATTAATCATTAAGTATCATTGTGGTTTATAAGTCGAGACTTATTAGTCTTGGTCTTGCGCAAATACACCTGGTATTGGTCTTGGTCTTGGCATTGCGCTCGCAGTCTTGGTCTTGCAGCAAGAGTCTCGTAAGTCTTGCAAAAAGTCTACTTCAGATCTTAGAAAAACCCATCAGAATAAGAATACTTTGAGCTTGAATTAGCATAGCCATAAAAGACCAACCAGATTTATAAATGCCTAAAGATTTAATCAGAAATTCCAATAACTACTGCCAAAAAAAGCTGCAAGACGGAAAAGTCTTGCAGGCTTAGTTCTTGTTCACGTCTTACATGGTCCGGCTTGGTTTTGCTGAATTTAGGCGGTCTTGGTTTTGCATTTGGGCAACATTAGATATAACCCACCACACGATGGAAAGACGATCTCACAAAGGTCGCGGGCAACCGCTGGATTCAGATCGCTAAGGATCGCAACAGGTGGGCGTCTTTGGGGACTATGTCCAGCAGTGGACTTGATTGGCTGATGATGATGATGAAACATAACCAAAGGCACTGCGTTTTATTCCATCGAGAAAAAATGTTGATAATACCCAAAAACGTCCGTGTATGGAATCTCTTACAGAAAGTAAGTCACGAGGTTTTTTTGGGAATGTTGTAGTTGTGATATAAATATAGAATTTTATTTTTAGCCATAATTACATAAACCGGTTGCAAACGCGATCATATGCCTTGCGACGGATTTTCTTGTATCAGCATCTCAACGGATGGACCAATTTTGATGAGTCCAAGGAGGGAGATAGCATAACATAGCCTGCTGAATTAGCAAGCTGAAGTGGCAATGGGTAGGTCACATTGCACGCAGAACATTGACCGATGGGATAAAACTGAAAGATTTCTATTTGTATCTATTAACATTAATTGGTGCCACTTGCTCATATCTCAATTGGTTTTTTATG
>DWCF01003785.1:0-18533 GCA_018230265.1 Delias oraia
TAAAGATCTAAGCTATCCTATCTCTCAATTTGGACCAAACTGCATATTGCGTGCAAATTTGAACGAAATCTGTTAAGTGAGATTTATATATATTAAGATGTATATATGTAATAAATGGTTATATACCATAAAACTAATTTAAATAACAGGTTTAAAATGTCTTCTTTTAAATGTTACATGTATTATTTTTGTGAAACTGTCAACCACAGCTAATAGCAAATGGTTAAATATCATAAAAGATGCAACGTAATCGCTTTGATAACATATTGTAACTGAATATATACAAAAATGGCCAGTGAAATTGAACGAAAATTCAAGGATACTTCTAATTCTTAATATCATGTTTGTTTGACACCGATTTTCATATAACAACTATCCTTCTATTAAGATGGACTCACAATGAATATAATAAAATCATTTTTAACGCCGAAAGTTTTTGTTAGAGTCTTTCCATGAAACCAACATTGAATTATATACAAGATATAAATTGAATATGAAGCAAGAGTCAGGTACATCCAATTCAATCACAGATCACAGAGTTATGAGTGAATAAATCGAAAAAATTTATCTATGATATACAATGTATATAGTCTATGGAATAAATCTCATTAAAAATAATATCTCTGTATAACTAAATACATGTAAAAAGAGAACAATACATTTTCTGGCAAGAGTAGCGTTCAGCGAAGAGTTTTATATTATACAGATTTATGATCGGTTAATAAAAGACAAAAATAAACTTATGAGAGGCAATAAAAGTCGCTGAAAGGTCGCAATGATTAATTGCTTAAGTTGTTCTTACGCGTCTGATGTGTCATCCCGTGAGCTAATTACACTTAACTCGAGTTTTGATAGTCATTTGTCATTAAACATCAATGTCATTAACGAAATAATATTTCAAAATTTACAATTAATTCTTCAACAGTATGTTATAAGTCTTGGTTAGTAAAAAAACATCACAAATGTAGTTCTAAAATATAAATAAGTATAGCACCATAATTCACCCGTGGTAGAGCCATGCTGAAGCATATGCTGACGCACTAATTGAGTCGGCTCGTCCGAACTGTTACCACGGTTACTCACATAATACTCAGAGTGAAACGGTGTACTGTGTGTCGCAGAGTGAGTGAGGATATCAGTGGTCCTTAAAAGTGCCGAGTTAAAAGCCGGTAACACAACGAACGCGCAGATTGTGGCGCGTTTGTACATGGCCGGCGGTGTTCTTACCATATAGGAGTCACACCTGCTCCGTTGTCCGGTATAGAATAAAAAAAAATTCAAAAAATGTTCAATATTTTTAATAGTTACGTATATATGGGAAAATTCTTATCATAATATTTTTTTAAGAAACAGAATAATGACATTGCACTGGTTTTTTGTTGGGTTTTATCAGTAAGTATTTTGTCTAATGTATCCCAAAGGATACAATGAGGCTTTATATATTACCACTAAACTTAAATCTTTTTGTATATAATGTGTATTGTGTAGCTAATACGATATAAAATAAACATAGATATATTAAA
This sequence comes from Delias oraia, assembly GCA_018230265.1. Classification (NCBI taxonomy): domain Eukaryota; kingdom Metazoa; phylum Arthropoda; class Insecta; order Lepidoptera; family Pieridae; genus Delias; species Delias oraia. The sequence continues at coordinate 1,524 of DWCF01003785.1, forward strand.
TTAATTTAAAGTGAAATTCCAAAGGTTGCCGATCAATCACTCCCAAGGCGTCAAAGGGAATGCATAACGAATGAACTACTTAATTCGTTCCTCACTCGATTCATTCCTTTACCATAACTAAGCGGTGTAAATTGAATTATAAAGATAAAATTTTCATCTCAATACCGTTTAGATTTTAATTTAGCCTATTTCATTTGAATAGTCTAAACTCTGTATTCATTTAGCCGATAAGGACAAGTTTTGTCTAGAATTACATTTATTTACATTTTACATTTAAAACCTAAAGTATTTATGCTTTTGAATAAAACGGTAGCTTTGAACAAATGGAAACCACAACGTAAGGAGACTCCTTCAATTGAAATTTTTATGTGCATCTACTGTAAATAGATTTTTAAATGAAATTTTATAAACCAACTTTCATTATTTATACATTTTAGCTTTCACTGACTCAATTTTTTTAAATCAAACATTGAATATATATATGTGTATATCTATAAAAAATATTTTAATGGGTTATTTAAGTATCTTATATCAGAAGCGGTTGTTTAATAATAACATAAGAAACTCGATGAACTCATATAATCTTCTGGCAATATTATTATAATTTTTACTAGTGATCCCATTCCTAAATAAAATATTATGGCATAAATAAAATCATACAGTAATAATATTTTATAGAATTTATAGTGTTATTTCTAAACTGTTTATATACATATATATAATATACCAAAATATAACATAAAATATATATTTATTTTTCTCAGGATACAATAATACAAAAGCTATCTAAATTTAAAAAATAAAGTAATAGGCCTGCTTAAAACTGATATGCTTTCAGTATTATAATTAAGATGTGATACTTTTGAATTCAGGTAATAGCGTGGACTGCTATTATATTTGCGACAAAATTTAAAATTTAATAAATTTATGTTAACTAGAAAATGCTTTTTTCAGTTTACATACAAAGTAAACACAATTGTCTGAATTATAGTAGATTTTTATGTATACATTCATAAATTTAATTGCATGACTTTCAAAAAAAACTTAACTTATTTCATGTAATTATATCTTAATTACACATAATTACACAGCCCTAATTAGTAAACTTTTGTATTCTTAACCTCATTAAGTTTTCATTTAAATTTAACAACAAATACAAAATTTACGAAGTATAATTTGCATATGAGCTATTATTTTTAAATTAAATATTAATAATATTAAAAGTTTATAAATATGTCATTTAGAAGTAAAACTTTCAATTGTATCATAAAGAAGTTAAAATTACTTCGATATTTATTTTTATCACATTTTAAACGAAACTTCGAATTACTTACGTAATTTTCATAACCTGGCAAAAAAAGTACACGCAACACGTGTAAAAAAAACTCACCATACGAAACCATAGACTCCATAACACAACACTAAACGTCACTCATCACGGCACAGCACTCGCATTTCCCACCACCAAGACGCTCGTTCGCGGCGCCCGCCCAATCGCTTGTGGCCTACAGCCGCCCCGCGTCCCGCGCGATTCCAGGGATCCCATGAAAATATTCGCACCCTCTATTGCGCAATGCATAAATTATGTTTTGCAGTACAGGTTCTTTCACACACTATGTATTCCCGCTTCTATATTTTAGCCCTGTGTTTTGTCTTGAATGAAAAATATACCCCAACATCTGGAAGGTTAAATAATTACGGATCTTGTTACAATTACTATTATTTTAATGAGCGGATGATCAGACTATGTATTATAAATGCATCATTTCAATGATTAAATAATAATATAAATTTATAATATATATAATTTAAAAGTTTTTATTTCAGTCAATCTCGAAATTATAAATTACATATATGAAATGTTTTATTCTTATTGTATAGTCTTCGACTATTTTATTCATATTTGTACCATTCCATGACGTAAATCAACTGACCGAATTTCACACTATAATAAACATAGGTTTAAATCTAATTTCACACAACCATGTTTTTCTAATACGTGTATTCCATTTTATTGTTATATAGTGTCTTATAAGTAAAGAATGTACGAGCTCCTAATATTAAAATAGCTTCTTTTTCATATGTCTTCTACATTTTTATTGAAATTTTTTATTACGACCCTTGGATTTTATTAGACTTACTATTTACTATAAAACAGGTATAAATTATAGTATCATCTTAATTAGCATTTTTCATGTTATAAATACGAAAAATTTGTTTAAGCATTGGTTACTCTTTAATGTAAATAGTACTAAACGAATATTATATATTTACAAAAATGTAATACATTCGAGTAACGCATAAGCTACCATTTATATTGATATGGTTTTAATTTACTTAAATATAAGAAAACGTAGACCGTATCAAATAAACTTATCAACATAGATAGGATGACATCTGCCGTGCCATTAGTATTAGAATTTTTGTTAGTAGCCGGTTACTTAGTTCTTCGTTTTAAAAACAAATATTTATAAATGGAAAAGTTTAATAGCACATTATGAAACTAAAAACAATATTTAATTAAGACGTATACATATAGTATATGTCAAAAATGTAAAAATACTTATAGTTAAAAAATATATTTCATTCAATAAGAACGAACTAAAAATAAAATCACAACAACGATTTTTCAGGAAATGGTGAAACATTTCTTCAGAAATAGTGACAATCCATTGCGAAGCACGGAGAGTGTAAAAATGTAATATCTTACGACTCAGCCAAGACAAAGTAGAATTATATTCCATTTTAATTGTGTAAAAGAATCTGTTCACTTCTATCCACTGTGTATTGAAGGACATTTTAAAGAAAGATAAGATTTTTCTAGCTCTATAGTTAATTCAACTTTTTACTCAATAATTTTTGATAATTTATTCTCTGAGTGAGTCTATCATGTAAGTGAGGATGTCGGAGGCTCTGAAAATTCTGCTTAAGTGGCGTAAAAATCCGGCAACGCAATCAATACATGGACTGTGGCGCGGTTGTCCATGGGCCGCGGTGATCTCTTACTATAGGTATAGGAGACCCACGTGCACGGATCAATGCGATAATTTTAAAATACGTCACGTTATTAAAATAGGTATCTTACATTATAGAAATTTTAAGTTTTATCTAGTTTATAGCATGGAAAGCAAAACAAAACGTATTTTGTTCCAGCTTCGACCACTTTTTATAAAACTTTCACCGTAAGAAGCTAAGAAGTAGTTTGGCGTAATAACTTTTAACAATATTTGTTGCGCGATATGTTGCAAATAAGAAAATTTTGCATTCTGTCCTTTCATCATGAAATATATACACGTTACACAGTTGTATCAAGTTTTAATGTTATGATTAGAAGATTGAGATGATTCGAAGTTCCAATCTGGCTGATATCACTGTTTCTGTTTTGTTACGGAATATTATTAATATTCCATATTATGAACCTGAACAAATTCTATGTTTTTATTTTATTTTATAATGTATAACGGAGTAGCGGGCTTTATGGTAAGAGATCACAGGGACAACCGCGCAACAATCCACCCTTTGGTTGTGTCGTCGATTTTTTAAGCCGTTTGAGCGGTACAATTTCATAGGCCTCTCGAAACACTGTGTGTCCGTGGTAACAATTTGGGTGAGTTTAATTATGGCGTCAGAATATGCTTCAGCGTGGCTTTTCCACGACCGACACGGTATTAATATACTCGGCGGCCCAAGCCCTTCCAAATATCGAATAAATAAATTTTATTCATACCGGGGATCTAAAACCGGACTTCACGATAGTTTACCTTATAAAATTAGATTTTGTGTTTAAAATAAATGAAGTTTTAGTATCAATTACTGTTTCAATACACATAAAACATAAGATCAGTTAATTGGTTCTAACGCGACATTGTTACCAATTCTAAGATGAAAACTTACAAAAGAAAGTGGATCATATAAGTCTGTCATAAAATCCGAAGAAACGAATGCGATACAATAAGATAATTTCATACAATGTTCGATGAGGGGAAGTTTATTTTTTAAAACGCTACCCAAACGCAGATGGGTTAAAATAAAAATTGCTTGATAAAAAATTTTACTATGTTAATTACAAATTAGCATCGTTTATGAAACATACTAGACCCATATACATATCTCCGTCAGAATTATTGACAAAATGACACATAAAATGTAAACTGAAATAAATATATAATGGTCATTTGAAATAAATTTTGAAAAAATATTTTATAATGTCGTTGGTTTAGGATACTACAGGGGATCAATAGGAATTTTTTTTTCAAAGTTTGCCATCTTCAGTCTCTTCAACTTGATAAATGTAATTTACTTGTTTTTCTTGCTTATAAAAAAAGTATTTTTCTATGTATAAATATAATTTAACGCCTTATAGTATTCGTGTCGGCTTTTGGCATTTTTTTATAACTACAGGCGAATCGCATCTTGCATGAGCATACCTTAATAATTCCTTTCAACCGATTGCCAAAGAGTTACACGGGCTGAAACTAATTTATAGATGCAGCACATCAAGATTTCCGTTACAAATGATCTGCGTAATGATCAAAGGGACGTGGAGTGTTCAGGAATAGGTTTTATTACGATTCAATGATTATAGATTATGACCGCTTTTTTAGCTGTTAAAATTTAAATTTGAAAAAAAAAACCCGCTTTGTTCATAGAATTTTTAGTATCGATATACTAAAATATATATTTTTGTGAAATACAGAAGAAACATATGATTATGTTTGTTCGGTATTTCACAAAAAACCTAATCCAACGATATTTTTATATATTTATAAAAACCGAAAGGCAAACGTGGAGGAGACTCATCTAGTATAAGTAGTATAAGAAGTACGCTCTTTTTATAGGTCCCTTTTAGTAATATAAAACAATTCAGGTTTTTACTCGTATAGCTTTATTATTCTATGATTTTTATCTAAGTTACAATTAATTTAAACAATATTATGATATTTTTTTAACAGTTTCGTTATGGAAATCTCATTTTGAAGGTACTACTTGATTTATATTACTAGATATAATTTCTTGTAAGGTAGATATGAAGATATAATTTCATTCTATATAAACTCATTGAATACGCAAGAATTCTTGTGCTCAGAATAAACCGATATATTCACACACAAAACGTATGATAACAATATAACTCTTTTCTAGGTTTTCAGGACAAAATAAATAAATAACTGTCCTGTAAAAAGCAGTGCATTATTACTATTAACATTTCTGTATTTTAACAATAGTCGCCTATGTACTACAACTAGGTTCTGTAGTTTATTTCAATATGAATAAACTAGAACTCGGATATTTTTCAACGAACATTCTTCATGATAATGACAATTAAGGCTTTTTTTTATTATTTTATAGCGGACAACGGTGCAGGAAGGTCTTCTATACTGTAAGAGAACATCACCGCAGCATGGATAACCGTGCCACAGTCCGCGCATTGGTTCTGTTGCCGGTTTTTTTACGCTTAAGCGACACTTTTAAGGGCCTCCGATATCATATATAAGCACTGTGTATTCTGTGAGCCCGTGGTATCACTTCGGATGAGCCGACCTAATTAGTGCGTCAGCATATGCTTCAGTGTGGCTCTCCCACGGCTTAAATCGAAGCACGGTTTGAAGCGCGTTTCTCGTCAGCAATATTGCTCTACAGTATTTAAAAAACATTACATTTACATTACATCTCCTCTCAATTGATGAATGATGAATAGCGAAAATTTTTAAAATATTTGAATTAGCAATTAGTTACATGATTTTAAATATTTAATAATATGACTAAAATGTCTGGATCTAGCCAATATTGGATCTGTCATTAATAATCTATGGAATCTGAAGAAATGTGAACATTTATGTGCAGCTATTAAAGGAAGGTATTTCTGTATGGTCCAGTCAGGAGCAGGAGTTATGTTTATGGTTGGAAAACTGCCAATTTTATTGTTACAGGAAATATATTTTGTACGATTGTTGAATTTGTGCTCTATTATATATTTCTGCTGTTCCCAGCGCGTGCGAGACATTCTATTTCACCAATTGTATTTTACATGACTTGAACCTAGATAAAAACTGCTTGAACTTAGATAATCTTTTTATTATTCTATCTCCTGACTGTTACTGAATAGTTATACCACTTAAAATAATTCAGTTTATTATTAAAATTTCAACTACAGTTAATATGTATCACCTGAGTGGTCTAATAAGCTATTTTAAGTCAAGAGTACTGGGTTTTTTCCTTGTCTGTATAAAATTTATAATTTATTTGGCCTTGATAGAGGTTGGGCAGGTTGGAGGTGTATTAACATCATATTACCCGTGAAAAAGCTATGCTGAAGCATATTCTGATACAATAATTGATCCGGCTTCTTCTAGAGTGATACCCATGGGTTAACAGAATACCAACAGGTACTACTAGGTACTGGTATTGTGTTTTACTGGGTATGGGTAACCAGTGAGATGAGTTGGAAGCCTGTGAATTGAAGCCCTAAAAAGCCGGTGACTTAACTGAAATGCAAACTGCGAATGCGAACTGCGAATTAAGGTTGTCCATGGGCTGCAATTATCTGTTCCCATATAGTTGTACCGCCTGTTTAATTGCCATTTTATAAAAAAATCATTTTCCATTGTTTTAATCCAATAAATCACACTAGGAATGAATTACAAGACATAAATTAAGCCTGTTATATTTTTCTCTTCAAATGATTTTTCATGGAATTTTTTTTAGCAATATTTAATGATTTGTCACAATATTTTTGCATTCTCGTTTTACTATCCTCCATTTTGACATAATTGTTTCTTCTAGAGTCAGTGGATTAATAAAATCATTGTCGATTGTCATTTTTTTTGACAGTGATATAATAGAAGTAGTAGAAGTTTAATAGAAGTGAAAGAACAAAAACTGGCAAAATTAACAAAACACCATAGTAACGCTTCAGGCAAAATTGTTCTCGGTAATAATTCAGTTTATCTTGCTCAACTCAATTATATGAAGCTTCGTTTTACCATACAACTGATATTTCATATACGGCAAAGTAATTATGAACTAAAGTCATATTTAAATACGGCGTCCCGGTCTCCTGCTGCTATTGCACTTTGATTATGAAGATAATTCACTTTCTTGGTGGTAAATACAAAACATCTTTAGAGTATTTCAAATAGAAATTAATATTCTAACGAACTTTTACTAAAAGACAAATTTAAAAATCTTGTATGATGTTTCAAAGAAAAGACGTAAATACATTTCTGAAAAAACAACAGTTTTATTTTCGAACTTGCTAGAACGTTTGTCTATTACATTGTATTCTAAACAAACAATACTTCCCACAAAAGCAACAGAAGCAAAATTTAATGCCCTTTCTTTAGGTTTCAAGTAATTTCTTTATAAATTGTAAAATCATTTCACACGCACAATAATATTCGACATAATTATAATTGCCAAACATAAGATGACACCTTATTGCAATAGAGCTAACAGTTACAGGTGTCAGCGGTTACTCAGATAATTAAAACTGAGTGAAAACTACTAGCATTATACTACGAGTAGTTTTTCTTTACATATATTATATATATATTTTTAAATACATACGTTCTTGTAACCTACCGTGATTCCAAGGTTTCAAGATTGATTTGAAGAAATTTTATAAATTATTGTACTTGAAAAATTGTATCAACAAAATGCTCCCTAGACTTAAGAACATATGAAGACATCATTATGTTTTATTTTTATCTTATCTTAATACAATAAAAAATAAATAACTTATTTAATTTAATAATTCTAAATGTCAGTAAACAACATGGCAATCTTTAACTAATAAGATACTTTTTATGTATATCAACAAATTCGCCTTAGCACTACAGATTCTACCATCTGGAAAATATTTATGAAGCTGACTAAAGATGTAGGAAATATTCTCAAGCGATACACTCTTCTTTGTCGTTGTAACAAGAGGTTTTATATGAATCATAAAATAAATTTATGACTTAAGTAAACAGACCGACAGGATATCTTTATATAACAATGAATTTCACATTTGTACATGAGACATGTTTGCTTATATTCCGATTTTCTTCCCTTCCCCACATGTAATAGTAAAATTGTTAATAATTCCTATCTGTATATTTAAAACTATTTTAAAATCAAATTTAATAACTTTTAAGGTTATAATAGTTCATAGAGATCTTTTATTTTTTAATATGATGTAAACATATGTCCCTGTTCGTGATGGCTTCATTTTATAATAACGCCCAAATATATATAAGCCCATAAGGCAACATAAGGCTTAAATATATTATGTATATATGTATACTATATCATCATCATCATCAGCCGATATAGGCTAGCCTATATAGTATATAACTAAATACATAGATGATATTATTATTGACCGACACATTTCTTTAAAAATCTTCTCAGAAAATCCTTTCAATAAAAATTAATTCTATAGAGAGGAAAGCACGGTACTTGGCTCGTGCATTATGAAGAAGAAAGTAGCTAATATTTGTAATTTTTGCGAAGACATTCGTCTTTCTCCCTTTGTAAGCTTCCAACTATTCTTTATCATATCATGAATATTGAATTTATCGTAACAGTTTCCGCTTTACGAAATAGGATTGGATTTCAAAAGAAAAATTTAAGAAGTACAAATCTTACAAATCTCTTGGGATGTATCTTCGTATGTAAACATAAATATTGGAATGAATATTTACTATTTTAAGTATTATATAATACAATAGAAAGTTTTTAGTAAATAAAATATACTAAAAATTTTAAAAGTTAAGTCTATTTAGGTCTACCCTTGGACTTAAGTCCTCTAGTTATTTAAAATCGTCCAAGACCTGCCCTTCTATTTTTATGAAAAAAAATTGCAAACGAAGAGAAGGCTCACCTAAGATATGTAGTGTTCCGTCCATGGACATACCAGCCCTGGTAGAACTGCGGGTGGATTTCGGGCTCTTTTGGGATTCTGCATCCAACGCATGAACTGACGACTTTTGAAGTATCTCCATACTTTTTTAAACTACATTATTGTAATATTTATTGTAATTATTGTACATTGTACAATTTTTTTAATGGGCAACGGAGCAGGTGGATCTCCTATATGGTAAGAGAACACCGCCCATGAACAACTGCGCCATCGTCCGCGTATTGGTTGTGTTACCGGTTTTTTACGCCGCTTAAGCGGTACTTTTAAGTGTCTCCGATATCCTCACTAACACTGCGAAACACGTACACGTACATGTACCGTTTCACGCTGAGTGTTCTGTGAGCCCGTGGTATCACTTCGGACGAGCCGGCGAAGTTAGTGCGTCAGCATAAGCTTCATCACGGGTAACATACTAATATTAACATACTAACATTAAAACTATTGTCTGTTTCTTTTTACTAACCATATGTATCGGTGTAGAAAGGTTTAGGTAACAATACAAATTTAAGAGATTAGAAGTATGAAATAGGTGATTCACATAGGCCTACTTTTTCTGATTAGGGATGCTAAGTAGCCTCATTAGCGCCACAGTTCCACTACAACAGTAAATAGGACAAGACTGCTGAGACTATTCTCATTAGATACAAGGCCATATATAATTACACCATTGATTTCATTACTATATACCTCCATCTTGTCAAATAAGTATCGATGTAAGTACTTAATATATACACGTATTTACAACAATTCAATGTTATTTTATTGAAAACCTATTTTTTTATAATATATGCGGTTCTTTTCCCAAGGACACCCCCAGCCCTTGCTGGTTCACGGGTGTGTAGCCGGCCTGTTAGAGATAGGTACAGTTCTTTTAAAGCTCCTAGTCGTGGTTTGGTTTTTAATATATGAAATGCTTGATTGCTGTCTAGCTGGTGACAAATTTTTAATGCAACAATAAGACAAAGCATAAAAAAAAATTATTTACGCATAAATTTCTTCAAATATTCTTTCAAAGTTGACTCGTAATTTAAATACGCAAAATGTTAAGTAACAAAAGTGGTCTTATAGAGGTGTTTAAAGTTGAAATTACGGTCAGCCTTGACAAAACAATTAGGCGTATCAAAATTCTGTTTGAATTGTAGCCATTTCGAGTAAAATTCAATAAAACGCGAAACATTGAGAGAATAGGCGAAGTTTCTGTCCCAAACGACATTAGCCAGGGATCTCTGATTTGGAACTTTGAGGATAAAGGATTAATTGTCTTTATCGGGTATCCGTACTGGTTTACGAGCACCTCAAACCAAATTGATTCTTGTTTAAACTCTACTTTGCTAATTTAATTAAAGACTTCAAAGTGTCACGCTGATCTATAATTAAAAGTTCCACGTATTTTTTACTAGTCATTACTACTTATAGGAGCGAAAACCCTTTGCCTGCATATAATTAATTCGTTCAAATATTTGCGTTTTTAATTGTACTCGCATATTCTCACATATAAAAGTCACGAACCTGTGTTATACTAAAGAGAGTTCAATGAAGCAAGACTGCGTGTCAAACTATCATGAATATAAGCAAGAAATTATAATTACTCTAAACTCTGTTTCTAAATTTTAGATTATATTATATTTTTTGATATTTTTACTATAGCTAGCTGGTGAAATAACGTAAAATAATGTGACAGGTGTCATTAAGTTACAGATTTTTTTGGTAAAACGAAAAATCAGAAAAATAGAAAAAAATTGTTGAAAGGATTGTTAATTTAAATAATTATTTTAGTTGTATTTTATATAAATGGTAAAAAGATATTATATACGATAAGATATGGAGGTGTTGCTCCAATTGGCGTATTTTATATAATTTACAATTCATAATAAAATGAGCTTTATATTTTTAATAAAGAATCTATAAAATTCAGTAAATGTTCTACTTCTCTACATGAAACGTTAAAAGTTAAAAACTTATTATTTCATTAAAAGTAAGCTTAGTTCACCTCACATACCGATACGAAGCTCTATAAAATGCAACTACGCCATATTGAAAAACTTTCCTCTTAAAGAGAAGGCTCTTTTGTAGTTTATGAATAAAGATCGCACTCTGTAACGCCTAAATCTTCGGTTGAATGAACTACTTACTGCTTATTGTGGTGACTATGGTTTTAAAATTGAAAGGTTTATTTCGGAAAATAATGATTTGACACAATACACGGACTGCTTTAACGATTTCAAAAAAAGTTTCAAGCAAATTCGTTTATTGGGTGTGTTTCTATGGTATAGCGTATAACGGACCAGGTAAGAGAACACCGCCGGCCATGGACAACAGCGCGACAGTCCGCGCATTGGTTGTATTGCCGGTTTTTTACTCCGCTTAAGCGACATTTTTAAGGATTTCGATACTCTCACTCTGTGAAACATAATAGAAGTATCGTTTCAAGTAAAACTACCATTTCTAGCTGAGTATTCTGTGAGTCCGTGGTATCACTTCGGAAGAGTCGGATCAATTAGTGCTTCAGTACGGCTCTCCCACGACTGCGTAATTTCATTTAAAAAAAAACAGTATCAAGTAATTTTTAAAACAACTTATTTCTACATTACGCTTAAATATATTGAACTTTTAAAAACGATAAATATTTAAATTAGATGTGTAATGTTTTAATATAATACAAAATTGGATGATATGATACATTGTATGGTGTACAAACAATCTTTTGATGCATTGAATTTTTTTATTTTTATTTTTTAACGAACAACGGAGAATGTATACTCCTATATGAAAAGAGAGCACTGCCGTCCATGGACAACCGCGGCACACTCCATACATTGGTTGTGTTGCCGGCTTTTTACGCCACTTAAGCGGTATAATTAAGTGCGTTTCCGCTTACCGCACTCATTTATCTAATTACAGTACAAGTACTATTTCACGCTGGTATTCTGTGGTTCGAAATTTACATATTGAAATAATATTCAACATTTCTGACCTCGCTACGTGAAATGTTACGTTAATTGTGGTTACTTTACTTGCAACGAACTAGCAGTCTTGATAGTTGTAGCAATCATTAAATGGAGCGAAAGGGTCCACACATTGACTTTTGACCGACTTGAGGTTGTCGCTCTAAGACAGACCCTTACTTACCATTTTAGGATAAGCTTTGAAATCTTTCCAATCCAGTATAATATGGAAAAATGAGTGCGTGTAACGTTCGCACGCGATTGATGTAAAACTTCTTTGGCATTGAACGAGATGACAATTAAGTTAAAAATTAATACTTTATATAAAAATATATAGAAGCATTTATTCCTAATGTAACACTAGTAATATATACATTAATTTAATTACTATCATACTACAAATATGTTATGATTGGTTTATGATAACTGAAGTGAGAGACATAGATTCTACTCTGGAAATTGTTTAAATTTCTTGAGAAAACTGCATCAATAGTCGTACCATATCTTGTAGTTGATTGCACTTCAGGGTAGAGAATTATTTATTGTAAAATTTATTTTGTAATATTTATACATAATTAAATCTATTGTATAATTTTTAATATTAGTCAATTTAATATTTTTAATTTAATATTCTTTACTAAAAAAAATTTTCAAATGATTTTTTTTTATTTGTTTATAAACTATCTATTGACAAATTCAAAAATATTTGAAACGGTCTCCCGTTGCATTGACATCCAGTTACTTCCTAGTGTTGTATAAAGATGTTTAACTTCGACAAGCTATAAAAAAATATCTATTTAATTGTTTAATTAATAAACTCTATACAACATAATATATAAAAGGCAATATCACTTTAAATAACTTATAACAGATATCAGTCAATTTGTTACAATATTTCTGTATCAATAACCATTCAATAGCTGAGTCCTTAGAGGCTTTGTTCTTGTTCAAGTTCCTCCCAGCTTCTAACGTTACGATGATTAGTTGAAATATTAATTAAATATGATATATATTTTGGTTAGAGAATTTCTACATGCCTTAAAAAATTGTTAAAAAATTATTGAACGTCCTTTCAAGTGCTTAATTCCAATTATAAGATTTTCCAATCTCATGTGACGAGAAAAGAGTTTTAATTTCTATATTCGACATATAAACCTTCAACGGATATCTAATAAATACAATTAAAATAAAATATTATTATTATATATTCTTCGTCTTACCATAATCCTAATTAAGAATGGTATTGCTTTCCCAATCGAACTCAGTCAGTTACGGGGATGATACCACTTAGTTTTCTAGTTTGTAAATTACATTTTAAAAATGGACTATTAATAAATGATTGATGTCATCGTACATTCAATATTTTTTTATGCTATTGTTAAGCATGGAGCAGATGAGTCCCTTTATAGTAAGAGAACACCAGCAGCCATGGACAACCACGCCAAAGTCCGCGCATTGATTGTGATGCCGCCTTTTTTTTCGCCGCTAAGCAGCATTTTTAAGGGCTTCCGATATCCCCATTCCCTTAGCGAAACACAGTAGAAGTACCATTTCAAGTACAATTTACATTTATTAAAAGCACCTAATATATTAATTACAATTATAAATATATCATATTAAAAACATTCATTTTACAAGTGGGTTAAAATTTAATTTGAGCATTGATTTAATTTGTATTGACATAATTGAAATAAAACAATTAATCTGACTTCACAGTGTTTGCATGTTGCGAAACATAAAGTTAAACTGATTTATTGTTACCGAATTTATAATTTTATGCTGATTATGAAGTTTTATTTACTTTACTTGATTTTTATTTATTCTATAGCGGACAACGGAGCAGGTGGGTCTCCTATATGGTAAGAGAATACCACCGCCCATAAACAACCGTTCCACAGTCCGTGCATTGGTTGTGCTGCCGGTTTTTCACGCCGCTGAAGCGGTTCTTTTAAGGGCCTCTGATATCCGTACTCACTCAGCGAAACACTGTAGATGTACCGTTTCACGCTTAGTATTCTTTGAGCCCGTTGCATCAATTCGGACCAGCTGGCGCAATTAGTACGTCAGCATATGCTTCAGTATGGCTCTTCCACGGTTTTCTATTTCTTTCGTTACTTACTTATAATTGTCATTATGTAATATAAAGAGCCTCGTTGTATAACAGACAATGTTGCAGGCCTTTCTACTTTATGGTTAGAGATCATCGACGCTCATGGACAATTGTCGGCTTTTTACGCGGTAAATTCACGCATTAAAACACAGTACAAATACTATTTCATGCTGGTATTCCGTGCGATATTATATATAAAAAACTTTTACATCAGCGATTGGAAAAACTTTAATGTTTTTTCTTTAGAAACAAGGTTAATGAGAGGTTTTTCGAAGTAAACAAGATTTCCGTAGTTGTTTGTCGGAGTAGAAACATCCTGTCGAACGACATCATAAATATATAACTCTATCGAAACGCTACGTAAAAACTTTGTGAACGTATTCACCATGCGTGAAGTCGTAATCAGGTTTGACGAGTTAGGTTTATGGTGCAGTGAGTATAAATTCTTAACCACTTTCCCTTATAAAAAGCGTACTATTGGGACTAATCAGTGTCGAATTATTTATCATAATTAAATAATTGTATTTAAAAAGGGCAGACAATTATTAAAGCATTAAACTCAAATACTGACCTAAATTTTGTCATTTCTGTATATGTGTTACTATATTTCAAAATTATTTATATGAATACATCAGTTACAGTCTGATACGAATAATGTTTGAAACATAGAAATAATAATAAAATTGTCATACATACAAATTTACAAACATATAGGCAAGTTAATATTTGTTTGTAATACTTATGATGACAGAAGAAAAATATAAAAATCCATAACAAAAGTTACAATAAAAATTATTTTACTTCGTCATATTACCTCACTAGTGAACCTCAAACTTTATATAGCATCTTACAGTTTTTCAACGTGTCTCGGGCAATAGGGCTCGTCATATAGGATTTTGGCTGTCTCAGAGATTTTCCGCGGTTTATTTACCTCGGAATACCTCGAAGAGTGAGTTACTTTAATACCTGTTTATGACTTGAATAGAGAAGTGAATATTACTGGAAACGTATAACGCAATGTTATTGAGAGATATCGAGTTTTAGTTTTATGGAGATCCATATCACTAACGTAGCAATGATTCTACAACTGAATTCGGGCAGAGAAATATATGAAATCTTTCAAAACATATTGCCTTTTTTATTGAAGTAACTTGGAAATTAAATAAAATAGAGGCAAATCAATTTTCAGAACTTTTTAGACTATCTAGAAGTATTATTTTATTGAATTAGTCAACGAAATATATTTAGTTTTAATATTTAGACAACCTAGGTTGAAAAATAATTTAAATATGCGCTTCAATTAAAATTTGTTTGTAATGCAGACACTCAAGCAAATTAAAATCAAAGTCCATAATAAATGTCACGAAAAGATGTTGTTTTTCCAGTGAAAACATATTTCACGAAGTCAAAACGTACTGGCTTCTAAATAAGCACCCGTTTTAATGAAAAAGCTCATAATACAGAATTTATAAGCCCAGCCAGGGTAAGAACTTATCATGAAATATAAGTAACACTTCCACGTCGTCACGTTGAATTTAATTTAAATTTATAAAACTTTAAATTTATGTATAGATATTATAGATGTGCTTGATCTTTATATGCATAAAAACTCGTCAAAAGCTGCTAAATTCATTTTCAATTATTATATTCTTTTGATTTGCTACTGAGTGCCAGCCATTTTGACAAAAATTGAACCTTAATTACATGTATATAAGTCTTAGTTATTTTATAATAATTATCATTTTAATCTCTTTCTTATGAAATATTTACTATGAATGTTGAAATAAAAATATTAATAGTTATTTAATAACATTTTTAGGTGAACGTTAAGATTCATAGTAGTAAATTTTGTAAATTTTAGTCTAAATAATTCTAACACTACATTCTTTCCTAGTAATTTAATTTAAAAAACCCTATGAAAGAATCTAGTGAAAGAGTCAGACTAAAATGAGAGCTCTGCTCTGATTTCAAAGATTCTTGAGTGCTTTTGACATTTTAAACTAGTCTGTTATTTAGGAAGCTTATTGAAAAAGACAATACAATTTTTTATACTTTCAAACAACACTAATCAAAGATCATCATCTACATTTCAGCCGTAAGTCGTCCACTGCTAGACATAGGCCTAAAGTACAAGATACTTTAGAGTAACGAACAGTTTATTAAAAATTACCGAAACGAACTTCTGCTTATTTTGTAATGTAGCTTTTAAAAAATGTAATCTGGTAGATATAATTCATATTATATGAATTATAAAACTGAGAGCAGTTTTATATACCTACTTATCATATTATGAAATATATGAAATTAAAAAACAAATAATTGAGTTTTCAAAGCCAGGTAATAAATAAATGGATCTTTTTTGTATGTCAAATACGAAAATATGCAATAACACTTTGACCAAAGACAAAATTCACGGCCCAGTGTGATTGAACTGCTCTCATAATAAAAACAAAACGTTATTGAGTCTGCCGCGAAATCAGAGAATTTTTGACGGTTCACACGAGAATGTACTGAATATTCGTATTTTCCCAGCACGGCGATGGCTAAATTGTACGGAAAGCGAGTGGAGATAAAAATATGCATCCGAAAAACATTTTTGAAATAATGTTTTTACACAACGATAAAGTGTTTGGAAATATTAAAAGGCATTACAAATTTATAAAAGCTCTCATTACAAATTTATAAAAGATTCTATATTCATTTCCGCACATCAATAAATCGGATTCAGCACTAATTAGGAATATTTCTATTCATTATTATTTTTTGTAAAAACTGTACAATAATTATAAATAAAAGCAGAAACAAACTCAATCTAAATTTCTAAATCAAATTATTGATAAAGTAAAGCTTTTCAAAGCTGTTTCTATATAAATAAATATTTAAAATAAATAAAAATTAAAACATAACCAACTTAAGCTCTTAATAAATGAGGTTTTACTTAATTTTTGAAGAAGTATAAAGTTAACTGGAACGAGATCATCTCAACCGAAAGTTAGATTTTACACAATATTTGGTCTTAATGAAATTAATTGAAATTTGATAAAAACCGT